>JAGDYQ010000114.1:2602350-2786822 GCA_021962125.1 Bulinus truncatus | reverse complement strand
TATAAATTGAAATTTACTATGTCTCACTATTTCAAACTTCAGTAACTCAGCTAATTTAATATTTCAATATTTTTTATAGCTGGAAATGCTGAGCACATGCGGATCTGGGGAAATGACGGTCAAGTATTAATGCAGCTCTTACATTTTACCTTTGCTTTTGGGGCAGTGATTTCACCCCTGTACTCTGAGCCATTTCTTGCCGAAAAAAAAGTTATGAAAACAACATGATGACGAATTTTACAGATAAAAAAGATCATTAAATACAAGTCTGACTGATATAACTGATATTACTTCAGCAACAAATGTGCACTGGGCATTTTTAATAACAGGAATTTTAACATTTCTATCCTCTATTCCATTCCTAGTACTTTTCTTTCAAGACATAAAAGAAAAGAAAAAAGAAGTTGGCGAGAAAGCGGAAAAAGTCACACAGAGAAAACTGCCCAAAATATTTTTGTTTATGACACTGGTTATTTTGTGCTCCTTTTATATGTTATATTGTTGTGTTGAAGATACATTTGCATCTTTCCTCATGACATTTTTAGTTAAAGAATATGATTATGTTAGCAAATCTAAAGGTGCTCACATAACAGCTGTATATTGGGCCTCATTTGCAGCAGCAAGATTCTCAATGATTCTCATATCAAAATTTTTAAAATCTTTTCATCTATTATGTTTATGTTGTTTATTTATGCTTATTGCATATTCTAGTTTTTTTGTAAGTGCCACTTTTGCTGTTGAGCATCCATCTGCTTTGTATGCGCTAATATTTTTTGCAGCATTGGCAGGCATTAGCATGTCAGCTGTATTTCCTGCCGGTTTTTCCTGGACAGAAGCAGAACTGCTGAGAGTTACTGGACCTGTTTCCTCTTGTATTCTTGTATCTGCATCTTTGGGTACAATGATAAACCCCCTTTTGTTAGGCTTTCTAATGGAAGAGCTCAGTAATATGTGGTTTTGTTATCTGCTTCTGAGTGAAACAATTTTACTATGTTGTGTGTTTATTTTTTTGTGGTGTTTCAATAGATTTTTCTTAAATAGACATTATGGTCCTCTTTTGAATCAAAGAGCTGTTAAATTGTCTTTGGAAGTTTCAGAACAAAATCAGCCATTGAATACTGTAGATACCATTGAGGAAAATTCAGGGGTCTGACAGCAACCATTTCAATCATATTGTCTTTTTTTTTTAGAAACTATTTTTGTTGTATTAGAGAACACAGTTACCAGGAATTCAGTAAATATACAAAATAATGTTATTTGAGCTTAAATTTTTATGACAGTTTTATTTATTTTTTTATAAACTTTTTAAATTACTGAGGTTTTTTTTTTTAATTCATTTATCCATTTATCACTTGCTTTTAAAAATTAGTATTATAAAAACCATGATGTGCATGGTTCTATACCAAGAAATTTTTCATTAAGTCTGCTCAGTAAAGAAATAAGTTGTTTACACATGTAAGATTTTTTTTCCAAAGTTGGCTGTTATATATAAATATTAGAAATATTTACATACATACATTTTATTTTTATGGTCTCTTTGGCCAGTGTGTGTTATTATTGTTTACAATGGTAAATATTGTAATACTGTAATTTTGTATTCAATGCCCTTAAAAAAATTGTGTTTTTTGCTTTATTTATTAAATTTTATTTAATAATTTGAAATGGGGATGGACGGTTAAGCAGTTTAGAGTGCTCGACTGTTCCCAGGTCAAATCCTAAATGAGAACGAATAGACATTTCCATGTCCTGGTGAAAGTTGATTGATAGTCCCCCCCCCCCCCCAAACTTTAAATGGGCATTTGACTTAAGTTTAGGTAGTAAAGGCCAGTGGGTATTGTATTAGCAAAACAATCATTTACTATGCAGTGGCTCAGAAATATGAATTCTTCACTTCATTTGATGGTCCTTAAGAGTAAGAGAACTTTAAATTTGATTTGAATACTATAGCTACCCTTGAGGAAAATTCAGGGCTCTGATAATATTGACAACCATTATTTCTATCATATTTTTTTAGCTTTTGTTAAAATTATTTTTGTTGTTGTGTTTAACAACAGGGCTACCAGGATTTCAGTAAATATGAAAAGTAATGTTATTTGAGTGTAAATTTTTATCATGTGAGATGAACTGTTTAATTTATTTTTTAAACTATTTAAATTATGGAGGCTTTTTTTATGAATTAAAAAATATAGAAGCTATTTAAGATAAACATCATTTTATCTCTTGCTTTTAAAAATTTAGAGTTATATGAACTGTGCTGTGTGCATGGTTATATGCTCCATAAATGGATAGTTGTTTACATGTGTAATTTTTTTAAGATGACTTACATGCACAAATTAGTAACATTTACATTCATACTATTTATATCTATGATCTTTTTGGCCAGTGTCTGTTATTATTGTTTACGTTGGTAAATAATGTAATACCTTTCACGTATTTCAATGCCCTTCAAAAAAAATGATGTATTTTGCTCCAATTTTGTAACTTTTTTTGTAGCTAACCGTGATTTTAATTGGGTATGGATGGTCAAGCAATTTAGAGTGCTTGACTGTTGACTTGAGAGTCCCGGGTTTAATTCTTTGAGAGAACTGACATTTTTAGGTCTTGGTGAATTGGTGAAAGTTGAAATGGACAACAGACTTCAATTCTGGAAGTAAAGGCAGTGAGTGTTGTACTAGCCACATAATCCTGTAATATGCAGTGGCAACAGAAACATGAATTCTTCAATTGAAGGGCTAAGAAAACTTATTGAAAATATGAAATTCAAAGAAATATGCAATACAACACTAATATTGTCAAAAAGTATTTTATGAAATCAGTAAAAAAAAAAATTTTTTTTTTTTTTTTGTGACAAATTTTCAAAATCTGTTATCTTAAAAGACTTTCTTTTTAGAAGAAAGATATTTTGTACACACGTTTCTTTTAAATTGATAGGTCAGAAATTACAAATGTTGCATAGATTAAATTTGACAGATATTTATTGACAAATAAACAACAAATAAATGAGAATCAATAGGTTTACTATAAAAAATATCAGCAAAAATCTTATATGGTTTAATAGCTTATGCCAAGTAAATAGTCTCCAAAAATATTTATTTCTGCCCCCCCCTCGTATTTGTTTTACTAACTACCAGGGTTGTTAACAATACTCTTAAATTGTATCGTCAATACCGATACCAATACTTCATGAAAATAGTATCGCCAATACCAATACAAATACTTAAGTAAAAATGTATTGCCAAAATCGATACTAATACAATACCAATACTTTTGAGAACAACAAAATATTTTTATTTAAAATATAATGAGTGCAATTTTATTTTGCTAATGACAACATTTCTGATGAGTTATCTTCAAGATATCTGTCTAATGCAACATAACTGTTAATATTAAGCAATTCGTCATGGTTATGCCGCAGTGCAGTAAAACAAAAAAAATCTGTTGATTTAGATATCTTTACTGTTGACTGTACTAAAGCTGCACCACCCTGACGAGTAAGTTGAGTTGGAACTGCACTCAGTGCACTGCAAGCACGCTTTAAGGTTTGTACAACTTCAGTCTTGTGATCCAAGTTGTCTTGGTGGGGAGGTGGGTGGTGTTAATATTGTTAGGGTTGATGGCTATGATTACTAGCCGTGACTGAATTTATGTAGATTACTTTTAAAACAAGGTATTAAAATCACTATTGTTTTTCTGCAAAAGGCTAATACTGCTAATAGAAAAGTATTGGTATCGAGTATCGAAAATTGTTCGTTTAAAATGTATCGGCGATACACAAATCAATTCTTTATACAAAAAGGATCGGCAATACACCAACCAATACTAAAAAAGTATCGCTGATACTGTATTGGCCAATACCGATACTTCGATACTAACAACCCTGCTAACTACCAATTCATAACTCTATCCCTTTGACAAAGTGGGAAAATTAAATAAATATCAAATTCAGACTTTACCAACAATTTCTAAGATATTTTTCTTAAAGAATGTTATTTTTGAAAAATCAATTTCTAGAACCTATAATAGAAATTATCTGTATGTTTTTTGAATTTATTAAGTTTTTAATGTTAACTATTAGTTATAAGTTGTTTTACTTACACACTGCTGAGCAAATTTTTATAACTGGTACTGATATTTTTCATTATGTACACTGTTTCCCTGAGAGGGTTTGTGATGTAAATTCTTTACATTAAGAATTTAAAAAAATATACTGATGTTATATCCATACAATTGAAAAATATTCTAACAAATAAATTGTGAAGATGTTTTTTAACCATATGTCCCTTGATGTTGCAGAACTGTGTATTTTGTATACATTGTGAAGTTTTATTGGGGTAGATTTTAAAAAAAATCTAATGCCAGATTATTTGCCCATTTAATAATTATGAATATTTTGTATTGATTAAAAATGTTTAATATGTTATCTTTATTATGATAAAAAGAATAAAGCAAAAATTATTTTTTAGCAACTTTCATTTTGGGCAGTTTATTTTAGTTCCACATATTATGATGGAAACAAACATATGGTCATCTTTTTCTGTTGCTTATTTTCAAATACTGAAAAAAATGCTATTTATTAGGTATCAATAGAAACAACTTTAAAAAGGATTAGGCATGATATTTAAAAAATAAAATTAACTTAAAAATTGCTTTTAAAATAATTTATAAATACATCCTAGCCTGAACTATTAAAAGTGGAAACTTAATGTGATAAATTGAAGAGCAAATGTAGACATTAGAAAAAGATAATCATTATTGTAACTTGATACTTTTAATCAGCCTTGTGTACTAGGCTTCAAACAAATTTTACATATTTATGTCTTATTTTACACACTTTTTAGATTAGTACTTATAAAATGAATATAAAACTCATAAACTTTCATAACAATCCCAAATTATAAAAAAAAAGTAACAAAAAAATGCAAAAAAAAAATACTTAAGAAACTTTTCCACTATTGAATTACAACATATATGTTACATCTCCTAAATATCTTTAAAAACTCACACAAAATAACTTTATAAAACACTTGTTGGAAAAAAACAATGTCGTGAAATGTTGGATATTCCCATACTTATATAAAGAGATGTAAAATTAATGAAAATATAAAACGGAAAAAAAAAGTGTTCAAAAATATGTAGATTTATATACATTTTTCATGTGATATTCTAAACATCATTTATACATTTATCACAGAACCATTCTCTTTTTGGTTTATTAGAAATTTGAAATGGTACCATTTAAGACAACTGTTACATTCAATGCAGTGTTCAGTAGATGTATTTGTGTGACATGTTGGGCACTGCCTAACAGCCATTTTCTTTCGTTTTCTTATTGATGACCGTAACATTTTCCATGCTCGATATGAAAGGAAAGGTTTCAAAATATCTTTTTCAACAACTTTATTTATCAACGATGATGGCAAATCAGTAGGGCTAAGTTTGAGTTCCTCCACATCTACAGGCCTTGTTGGCGATATATCTTCAGGTCTTCCTCCTACAAGTAAATGACCCAGCAACACTAAGGAAATACAAAATGAAAAAAATATAGAGGTGAATTAGTTCAAGAGATGGCATACAACATTTTGATAGATGCAGAATGAAATGTATAAATTGTATTATAATCGAACTAAGTTGTTATAGTTATTAAAATCCCACTTTCAAACATAATCGTAGAAATATAAGCCTATACAAATTTATAATTTTAAAATTCACTTACAATTAACTTTTTGCTTATCTGTCTTCTTTCTAAATGGCTTACACATTTTCTCTTGCCGTTTTTTCAAACCTAAAGCGTTTTTTTAGTGATGTTTTTGGAGCAATCTCGAGCAGTTATATTAGGTGGAAATTGAAGTTTGCTAAGGGCTAACTGGTTTGTTTCATTGCTAATTGTTACTTCTTGAGGCTGATTCTGTTCATTTACAGGTACAATAGAGACATCATTATTATAGCTATATGATTGCATTTCGATTGCAGTATGCATGCTCGTTCATATTTTCTAGAACCTCAACAGTTCTATCATCTTCAATAACCACCTCATTATCTTCAATAACCACCCCATTTTCTTCTTTAACAGTCCTTTTATCTCCAACAATATGACTGTTACACTCTACTGGTGAAATCAAAGCTTCTTGGTAGGAGCCCCAAATTTGTGCTAAATCTTGCAGAAACTTTAATCTATTTTCAAATTGCGATCTTCCACCTTCTGCTGCTAATTCTGCTAGATGTTGGAGTAGACGATTAGCACGGCGAAACTTTTCTGTTTTGGATATTGATCTGTCCACGGCTTTAGCAACTTCGATGTGGCCATCATCATCATTGATTATCTGAAAAACTCTACGATTTTCCTGCACTTGTTGCTTAAGCCATCTAGCAGCAATCCCTACCAAAGAATACATTGATGATTGTTTGATTCTGTGAGCAGCTAACATGTGATACATGGTAGATTCATAGATTTTAAAAAAAAAAACAAATACAGTTGTTTTCATGTACTGGTTCAGTTGTGCCTTCTATTTGACCAACTAAAATTCCATTTTCAAATTGTGTTTGCACACTTTTCGATAAATCAAACTGGCGCCTGACAAAAGAAAATGCGAAAGGCTTCTCTGTACTGACATTCTGTTAAAGAATATTCAGTTGCATTTACAGGTACCCGTTCTGTTGTATTAATATAAGCATGGTCACTCTCTTGACGCATGCAACCTATGACTGAGAGCAGACCTTTAAAAAAAAAACAGGCAATGGGCTTTGTAAAGTGACAACTGCTTTTACCCTTTTTTTACAGACTTTAACCTGTTTGTTGTTTCTTCTCCATAAGTAACATTTTGCTGTTGCCAACAACATACCCATTCTCGTCCACATTCGTGCCAGTTTGTCTCCATGCAATGAACAACATTTGCAGGCATCCTTCTATGGAAATCGTCGCGAAGTTGTTCATATTCTTCTTCAGTCTTGGAATATAACATTTTCTGCAATGCTTTGAGAGCACTCAGTCGTTGTTTATTAGTGATGCTAAATTTTGATACTGTGATTTCTCTACTCATGCACCGCAGAACATGAGATATACATAAAAGAAGTGCAACTTGTGGAAAAGCCCGTTGAATGTTGTCACGCTCAGTCATGCCTTTATCAGAGAAAATGGTTAATATTTTTGTCCAATTTTCATTCTTGCTCTTGAATATCTCCAGCATGCTACTAAGCATGATGCAATCTTCAGATGTTGTTACTATTCTCTGATTTTTTAGTGTACATGTATCCTTGCACACACAACTTAACACCACCTTTGTTGTTTTTTATTGTCTAAAATTCCCCTACCTGTTAAAGTTAATGTGTTCTGTCTCCCTCTCTTTCCACCCGTCTCATATCTAATTACGTTAAACTGTCCCAACGCTTGAACTTAAGTTTACCTATGCCCTGACCGACTTTCACTTTCTACATTTTATAATAAAGATGGGGGGGGGGGATATTACATTTTATAATAAAAGTAATGATTAATTAATAAATTATTTATTTATTATTTTTTAAAGTGGGGTTTTGTCCGCTGGGTGTTTTGTCCGCTGGGGGTTATGTCCGCTGGGGGTTTTGTCCGCTGGGGGTTTTGTCCGAATACCGTATAGAGTATGTTGAGTCCTCCATCTTACATTAAATTGTACAAAGTAAGAAGCGGGCCCAACTTATGAGAGTTCCTACTCGGCCCCAGCTATATACACTTTGATGTATTTTTAGGGGTCCACTATTTTCTTTGGCACCCAAGGCCTCAACCGACCTTAGTCTGCCTCTGTTCAAATGTGATAACCTTTTTTTTCGCCATACAAATTTTGTGGAGGTTGTCAGGCTCTTAAGATTAGCTGGCAGCAGCCCTAAGTCAGGATCTTTGTTATATACTGTGGTGTCCTGTATTTTGTAATATATTAGGGCCACGTTGGATCTGACTTAGCTGTTGTGTCTGAGCCTTTTATCTAGCTATTGAAAACATATTTAGGTGGCGCGGAGGGGGGGGGGGGCTAGGCCGCTATAAGGCAAAAAAAAACCCCTAATTTTCTGAATTTTCATAAGAACATTAATTGAAAACATAGATTATTTACTGCACTGTATTAGATAATGGAAACAGGCGCATAAACATTTTCATAGTTGCATAAAAGTGCGTGGATAAATTACAAACAGCGCCACAGACTTTATGAAGTAAACCATAGATATATATAGACTAGATAGCTTATGCCAAAGATAAATAAGACAAGATCGCTTACGGGCTATGTAATTTGTAAACGTGTTATATGGTCGGTGCTCAATACAATAGAATAACCCACTGGCGGCGGAGCAGGGGGGGGGGGCAGGGGGCAGCGCCCCCCCCCCCAAAAAAACTTTTAAGGGGTGGCCGGCCCCCCCCCTTGAATTTCCAGTCTGCCCTCCCTAAAATTTTAACTTTGTAATTCATTTTAGTTTATATGTATCATTTTCATTTTCATAATTCATTTGATTTATTTCTTAAATTTAATATTTGAAAGAAATTATAATTAATTTATATTTTACAAAAATCACATTATTGAGAGTTGTTGTGGCATATTTTAAAACTAGTTGCAAGTACCCGGCTTTGCCCGGGTTTAAAATAATGTTTTCTGTTTATTTAAGAAGCGTAATTTGACGTTTAATTAAGATTTAAAATAAGACGCGTAAAAAAGGGTTTATTTGCATGCAATAAAAGGGTACATTTATCTTAAAGCAATGTGATACACAACATTTTTAGTAGTTCCTCTCTCTCTCTCCCTTCCCTCCCTCCCTCTTTCCCTCCCTCTCTCCCTCCCCCTCCCTCCCTCTCCTTCCCTCTTTCTCCCCTCCCTCTCTCCCCTCCCTCTCTCTCCCTCTTTCCCTCCCTCCCCCTCTCTCCCTCCCTCCCTCTTTCCCTCCCTCCCTCCCTCTCTCCCTCTCTCTCTCTCTCTTATGCATGACTGTAGCAAAAAATGACAATTCCTATGGATGAAGGAATGGAATGTAATAATGTTGTAGTAAGTAATGTGATATTTGGTTCCCAGTACCGATCATATTTATAGTAAGTTAGCTATGTGGGAGAGAAGCTCGTAAAACCTGAAATCGGGGTAAAAGTTTGCCAATTTTCATGTCTTTGATATCCAAAATAATTAATTACAATTAAAGTACCCATTGAGATGGAACGAAACCTGTTTAAGAACATTCCCCATGTAATTTTGTGTACGTGTACCCAGTGGCGCAACCAGCAAAAAATGCTGGAAGGGGGGAGGGGGGGCTCACATATTGAAAAAAGACAGTTTGACAGTCTTTTTTGTAACTTTATAACGCAAATTATGTATTGATGATTTGGCCTGGGGGGGGGGGTGGCTCAAGCCCCCCTGCCCCCCCCCCGGTTGCGCCACTGCGTGTATCAAATTTCACGTTATTTGGTTGTCTGGATCTACAGTTTTAAGGGAACAGACAGACAGATAGCAAATGCGTCTTTTAAGTATAGAGAAGTATTGCCATCTACCGAATGACGGCAAATGTAATTTTTAAAGAAAATACAATTATTTATTATCTTTTCATAAATTACTTTTTGTTTATTGAGTTTCCCGTTTCCGGTTTCAGTTTCATGTTCATCATCATTCATGATAATTATCAGTAATTTTCTGACCTAATTTCACTATTAAATTTGTAAACAAACTGACATTACGAATCAGTTGACAACAGAAGTGCTCAATGTTCATTTTTTTTTAATATATTATTTTTTTAATAATATCGATTAAATACTTGCTACAGAATTACTATATTCTATTATTGAATTAAGGGGGTAAAATTTGTCTTTCGGTCATAATTTGTCTTGCCCCTCCTTAAATTTTCAAGAGGGGGGGGGGGCGCCCCCCCCCCTCTTGAATTTTGGCTTGCCCCCCCTTAAAATATTTCGTTCCGCCGCCGGTGGAATAACCTATATATTTTTACAAATTCTTTGCAAATATGATGACGTAGTACGTTGCCTTGAAAAATTGTCAAAAATTTTTTTTTTCAATTAACATTGATTAAAATGCCCTCTACACATCAGTAGATTTTAAAAGCGCCAACCTCTAGCATGTTCTAGCATGAATGTGGATTTTTTTTAATTAAAAGGAAGGATATATTTTTCGGTAAAAAAAAAAAAAGAACTGTACAGAATTGTACTCTTCTCTTTTTAAAGTTAGGGTCCGCAAATATATAACTTTTTCGGTCTCTATTAAATAAGCATAAGCGATCTATGAAATAAACTACAAATAACCAATGCCTCCTACAGTACATATATCAGCAGGCACAGAAATAACCCACCGGACTATTTGTAGCAGACTACAAATCAAACGCCTTTTTTTCTTGGAATTGTTCACAACTATAAAACTATTCACCACAATAAAACTATTCACTGGATAAGATTGGAGCATCTGAACATAAAAAAAGAGTATAAAATGTATCTGTTGGATAAATACCGTTAGTCTTATTAATGTTAGTATTATTTATTTTTATGTAAATAATTACATGGATATTTATAATACTTTTTAATGCATAAATACATAGTGACTTTTCTGATTTTTGTTTGTTTTCTGATTAGTCGTTGATTCTGTGTCCAATGAAAATCTGAGGGCATTGCGAAACCCTTCAAAGTATTCGTTATCGGACCAATGCAAGTATGTCTGTAATCTTCCTCTTCGAAATGTGCTGAACATACAACAGTATATTTATTAATCTGAAATGATAAAAAAAATTGTTTCTGAAGTTGCTTTAAATATATTGCTTTATGAAAAAAAAAGTTTCACCTAAGGACGAATTTCACTTAAAATATATATATCATATATAAATTTTGTAAATATGCCTAAAATAATGGTTTAAATGTAAAAGTTCTTTCACTCCATGCAATAGCGATTCATTACCTTAAAATTCAGTCCAATATCACGCCGAATCTTTATGATCCACTGTTTTATTTTACTTTCATCTTTGGGAAAACGATGGAAAGTTATCTGTTTATTAACCTTTTTGCAAAAAAGTAAATTTTTCTAAAGATTTGGAGCCATTGGAGCACTTAGAAACACAGCAGTGAGGCATTGTTTCTCACTGGCCTTGTCCACCACAGATGCTCAGCAATCTGAAATTATTTAATGGAAATAGAAGATTTGTTAGCTGTCGTAAAGCGAGCAATTTAACAAACGCACTTGCTACGGCACCAGCAAGTCAGAACTCGTATTATTTTTGTCCAAGTACCATAGATATTGCTCCACACCCTAACCCTATATTTAAATATTTTAAAAAATAATTTTTTTAATTGCAACTTTTGATGATTATAGGTCAGTAACTTTCATACGCTAACTTGCTGGTGCCGTAGCCACTGCGTTTAACAAAGACAAAAAAACTTTTAAAAAATTAATTGCATTCATTAAAATAATATTTGTATGTTTTAGAATGTTAATAATTGTTGGCTTCTTTTTTAGATATTTGAAAGTTATATAAAAGTGACTTTATAGACCTCATAAAATAAGACCTTAACAAGCATGGACCATGCTTATTTAACTAGCGCTGTGTAGCTAAATATTTAAGACTTTTATACTACTGTTTATTTTATTTACAGGGTTTGATTTATCCTTCAGTTAGCTTAATTAAGCCTCAGCCAAGCTGAGGCAATGCTTGTCATACTGCATAGATATTTCATAATACTTAATACTTCGTATTAAGTACGCAGTGGCTACAGTTACATCAAGCGGGAGTACGTATTTTTTTTCCCGGGTAACATTAATTTGATTAATGATTAACAATAATAATAGTAAAAGTACCAGTATTCATTTAATTATTATATGATTCTTTATACCGTATTATATTTCATTAATAATTACCATTTATTCTCATAATTTGAAAAAAAAATATGATTACTGCCGAAACAGACCGTGCTTCTTTCAACCCTATACTTATCACAAACATACTTACATGTTATTGTTTGGGAGATTACAGCCTCGTTTTCGTTTCAAGATGGCGAATTCGTGAATAAGGCTAATAATGAATGAATATACTTCCTCTTGTCCTGTATTACTTCATTGAGAAATCTACTTCCTGAATCGGATTATCTCATTCATCTTTGTATATTGATATATTGTTTTGTATATACTATTTCTGAATGTTATGAATCTCCAATCAATTCGCGGGGTAAGCTAAATTTAACCAGGCTTTTTAAATTACATATTATAGTTCATATTCATTTAGTGATTTACAATGAACTGAAATTAAAATTAAAAGTATTAGAAGTTACCTGTTGATTCAATGAGTGTGTTGGTTTGCTTGCCTTGCCATAACTAGTCAAATGAGGCAAAGGATTGCATATAATATCATCCAAAATATTAACATAAATAATTTCACTCATCGAATAGGCTTCAAACTTAACATTATAAAACTCATCTTGACGTAGTTCTATAGGATGTAGTCTTCTAAATTAAATTTTAAATACTCATGTAGTATGTAGCTCTAAAATGTAGTCCTCATGAACTTATTAAGGCTTTAATCATCAGAAATAATTAATTCAAATTCAGTCATACAAGTCAACTAGCTATGCAGATAAACTGATCAGTAAATGGTTGCTAAAAATATGTCCAGCTGTCAGGGAAATATTTCTTTAAAATGATCTTAATCAAAACTTTTCATGTTGCTTTAATTTTGGCCTTTCTGAACCTGCTGTGCTTTGGTTGTAACCCTAGACAGTGAGAATGGAGAATGAGCATAGCAAAAATAAAAGTAATCACCCCAAACTGTTATACTATTAGAATTAAGAGATAAACATCTCATCCTTACAGACATAGCCATTCTTAGGTCTTTGAGAGTCACATGGCTATTTTGTGACTTACATACTCTTCATAGAATTTTTGTCAGGCCCCTGAAAGTGCAAGCATCTGAATTAATAGGAAATGGTACTGGAAGGCAGCTCTGGGCAATTATCCTGTTTAACTAATCATAAGAAAAGCTCTTCTTACCAAAATGTCATAGAGTACTATAAAGTTAAACTGCTGGTAAATTGAATGCAGTTTGATATATATATAGATATTATATCAATATTTAAGTCTTTTTTGTATTGACCATTGTGATAGTCCAGAGTGATGTCAGAGATCACATGAAATTTGAAGGCTTAGTATGGCTGTTCGTACAACTTAAGCTAAGAGACTTACTAGAAAAAAATATAATATCAATTTTAAAAAACAATGTTCAATATTTATGTTTTTTTTTTAACATATACCCTCAATTTTTTAGTATGTTTTAATATTATGTATAAGATTTCATGGTTGATCTGTCATCTTTTTAGCATCACTTTTTCTTATACACATTTGGTGTAGCTAGGGCAGATGGAAGTATTTAGAAACGCAGTCCGAGTCTTAACTCAGAGCAAAGATTCTGAAGCTGGAATACCTATTTTCTTTACATACATTTCAGAAAAGTTTAAAAAACCATTTCATTACTCAAATTCATTAAATTGGGCTGGATGCATATCTTACATCTAGAAGTTTAATTAACAACAATATTCTGAAATACTATGAAGTATGAATACTATAGTTGGAACACTGACATAGAATTCTTGAATACATAAACCAAATCATCACCATTTCATGCTTACCACTTTCTTATGTACATTTTTATTTTTGCTCCAATATCTCACCTCTTACTTTTTTCACCATAAAAACTATAATTTAGATATAAAGACTAAAATATAAAAATTAGCATAAATAAGTGGAAAAAACCCACTTTAGATCATTTGAGTTGGTTGTATAGGTGTCCCAAATGCTGGGAAAACGATTGGCATTTTGGTTCAGCATCTGTTTGAAATATATGAGCAAACATTTGTTTTCTGGCTACAAGTTATTACATGTGTGGGACTTTGGTATTCATAAAAGTAAAGTTACTTTAGTCCAAATGATTCATTGGGGCAGATGAAGTGTAGAATTCATCTGTTTCTATAACCTCAGGATATGAAAGGATTGTGTGGTTAGCACAACACCCAGCCACTTTTACTTCCCCAACTTAAGTCAGGTACCCATTTAAGCTGGGTGGACTTTTGGAATGACTTTGAAACAAATTTCACCTGGAAAAAGTCCCTATGTCCTCACAGAGGATCGAACCTAGGATTCTCAGGTCAACAGTTGAGTATCAACACTATTCTGCCACCCGTCCCCCTTTGTATTCATAAGTAGCACTTTATTAATAGCCAAACGATTTTGTATAAGTTGTCATCTGAATTATAACACAATTCTTTAAACAATGGAGAAATTATGGGATGCTTGTCTGCTTTTTGCACAATTATGTTCTTGTTATTTTTTTTAATGCTCTTTCTATTTATTTTTTCTATACCAGTTTAAATCAATAAATGCAACACGTTGGAAGCAAATAGATTTGTCAGAAATCATCGCCATATAATGCCAATGGATGATATAAATCATTCTGTAAGTACTCTCTTTTGTTGCTCATTAACATTTGTGGTTTGTTTTACCATTCAGTAAGATAGATTTATATTAGAAAAAGTTCCAATATTGGACTTAAAATTTGTTATGGTCAAAGAAAATTTAATAAGGCATTGTAATGAAAACTGTTTTAGAAACAAATAATATAAATGTTTTGTATTTGTAATGTCATTTTAATTCAGTTACTTATTTTATGATTTGATTCAAATAAGGTTAACTCATGGAATCAAGGAGATGAAGTAGTTGGACTTTATGACTTTCCTGGTCGTTCAAAAGATGATTTGCCTTTTCAAAAAGGAGATTTACTTGTTATTGTTAAACCAACAACAGTAAGTTCATACTTGCAAATTTTTATACTCATTATACATATCTTTAACACAAACTTGATTTCTATCTTTAAATTAATTTTGTCTGGGAAGATATAACCATTTTTTTTTTCTTCATCCATAGTTTCTGGTAAAAATGTACCTATTAACTGTTGACAATATTTTTCTCCCTTTTTTTTCGTAGGATCCTAACTGGTATAAAGCTAAGAATGCCAGTGGTTCAGAAGGAATGATACCTGCCAATTATGTCAAACTTAGAAAAGGTGTATCTTTGCATGCTATGCCGTGAGTTTTTCTTTCATTTTTTTAAAATAGAATTCTTTGTCTAGTTATATTTATATGATTAATTATTTACACACTGATAATAAAGGTTGAAATAATGTTTTGAAAATTGCACTTGTTAAACAATTCAGGGAAACATTTGTTTAGCTCTGTCTTAAAATCTTTAGCTGGTTCCATGGACATATTACTCGAGAAGAGACTGAAGCTCTGTTGGCCAATCGGGAAGATGGGGTTTTCCTCATCCGTGACAGTATCCACTATGTTGGGGATCGCACTCTGTCAGTCAGTTGTGATAACAGAATAGATCACTATCGTATCCTGACTGGCCCAGATGGGCTGGTATTTGTGGATGGGGGGGATTGTGCATTCAGTTCACTTGTGGAGCTGGTGGAGGTATTCGCTTTCTTGCCTTTTTATGGCTTGTGCACTTTTTGTCCTCTTTATAATAACTCTTACTAAACTAATATTTCGCCGATTTACAATCCCAGTTTAATTTGCATCCTAGTCATTAAAAAGAAAAATTATCTGATCAAGTGATGCAATTTTCTGCATGATTTTTTTGTCTTTAGTGTATTGAAATTTGATTTACTAATATGCAATGTGTATTTTATAGATGTTAATAATTGTTGTTTGAGCATAATGCCTGATAAATAAAATAGTTTTTGTAAATTAGTTGCCAACACTGGGGAAAATATTGGGCATCATTATTGTGCTCTTCTTTAATACTAGAGAAAAATATAAATGTTTTTGCTTGGGTAGGGTCATTGAGATAGTCATGAATGGTTTTTAACAGTTGAAAGCATGCTTCCATCTGCTGTTTGTTTTAGATGGTACCATGGTAAAATAAGTCGTCAAGAAGCTGAGAGATTACTGAATCCCAGAGAAACAGGTTTGTTTTTGGTGAGAGATAGCAACAATTTCGTCGGAGACTATACTTTGTGTGTATGTTATGAAGGTCGAGTTGAGCATTATCACATAAAATATTCAGAAAACAAACTATCCATAGATAATGAGGAATTCTTCAGAACACTGGAAGAACTTGTGCAGGTATTTATGAAAAGTTTTAAGGAAAAAACATTTTTATTGACAGCGCCCATAATTTTTCAACTTAGTATTCTTACTAAAGGAAATATTATCCAGTAATCAATTTAAAATGTGTTGTTTTAAGTTTACTAATTTTTAGCTTGCTGTTAGATTTAGTTTTAACCAGCACTTTAAATCAATCTGCATGGAAATGTTTTTTTAACATTACTGCATTTATGTTTTTTGTGCTGTTTTATTTTAGAATATTTTCTGTTTGCTCTAATAGTAGTCACTATCTTCAGTGTAGGCTTACTTTGTTTTTTTGTTTTTTTAAATATATTTTAAAATTTAAAAAAAGGAATTTTAGATTTCTTTATTAATGATGGCTATGGAAAATAATGTGTGGATAAAATTTGTCAATGAAATAAGGTTTTTATAATCAGGTTAACTCTAGCTTTTCACCTATAATTCTTAATTATTTTGCATATAGCATTACAAACAAGATGCTGATGGTCTTTGTACAAGACTGATTCGTCCTGTCACAAAGCAGGGTGACACTTTTGTAACAGTTAGTGTGCAAGAATTTAAGAGTGGTGGCTGGGTCATTGCCAGGGGTGATTTAGAACTTGGAGAACTCATTGGAAAGGGCGATTTTGGGGGTAAGTTTAATTTGATCATTGTTAATTTCTTACCTCTTTATTTTTCTGTGTGGATCAATACCAAATTAAACATACATTTTTTGTATTCCAATAAGTATACCTTTATAATTTACCATCTTTTTAGATGTCTATAAGGGAGCCTATAAAGGGCAGCTCATTGCTGCCAAGGTACTTAAAGATCAGGACAGAGGAAGTGTACAATTTATACAAGAGGCTGCGTTAATGACGTAAGTAAACAGAATAATTTAGTTGTGTCAAGAAGAAAAAAAACATTTTTAGTTTTTTTTTCAATTTAAATTATTTATTTTTTGAAAGATCATTACGCTATCCCAATCTTGTGAAATTAATTGGGATTGTGATGACAGAGCCTGCCATTCTTGTTACTGAATTTGTGGGTAAAGGAAATCTTGTAGAGTTTCTTAGAACTAGAGGCAGAAACGTAATCACTAAAAAAGACCAGATTAATTTTGCTACGTAAGTGTTTTTTTATTTGATTTTATTAGTTTTATTCACCTGATTATCTTCTGTGTGTCTGTCTCATCTTATAAGTTAATTTTCTCCTCTACTGTTAAGCTTTAGCTGTGATATTTTGCTCACATCTATTCTTGTTGATAATACACTCTTGTATTGTTTTTTAGTCAGTTAAACATTTCGTAAACCTCTAAAAGTACTTTTTTATGATGTTGTATTGTATTTAACTTGAACAGAGACACTTGTGCAGCGATGGCATATCTAGAGAAAAAAGATTTAGTACACAGGGATTTAGCTGCCAGAAATGTTTTAGTACATGACGATGGTACAGCAAAGGTAATCAGCTCATTCATTATTCACTGCGCTTGATTCATTAACTTTCTATGTATCACTAATTAATTTATTTTTATACTCTGTCCAATATCAACTCTTCAATTTTCTTTCAGGTCTCAGATTTTGGTCTTGCTAAAATTGGAGATCACAATCAAACATCAAGTCAGAAATTTCCCATCAAATGGACAGCACCAGAGTCTCTAAGAAATAATGTAATTTTCTCGACAAAAACTTTGCATATTTTTGTTTAAACAACAGAAACACATTAGCTAAATCCTAATGCTTTTTTTTTTTATACTTCAGGTATTCACTAACAAGTCTGATATGTGGAGCTTTGGTATATTACTGTGGGAAATTTATTCTTTTGGTCGTGTTCCATATCCCAGAATAGTGAGTGGTTAAAAATATATATTTTCAAAACTTTCATACCTGTCACTCATAATTTAATTTTTATTATCTTCTGATTCAAAACTGATTATAAACATTTTTTTTACTTTATGACTTTAGAAACTTTATCAAGTTTTCATTGTTTTTGTTTCTTAAGACTTTTTTTTTTCTATTTTTAGCCTCTATCAGATGTTGTTATGCATGTTGAAAAAGGTTATAGAATGGAGGCTCCAGAAGGCTGCCCAGCTGAAATTTATGTAATTATGAAACAGACCTGGGAAATGAATCCAGATCATCGGCCTTCATTTGAAGAAGTTCTTGCTAAACTTAATAATCTTCGTTCTGTAACTGTTTAATCAGTTATATATTTGATGTTTTTTGGCATCATTAATTTAACCTTGTATTAGTAACTAACCATGGTTATTTTCAAGTTAAACTATTTCAAGAACTCTAGTTGTGATAGAATTATAGACTTTCCCCTGAATATTGAATGTTGGTTTAGGCATATTTTTTTTTCTGAAAAAATAAATATTTATTAACTATTTATTAAGTGTGAAAACATGAGCGAAAAACTCTGAAATAGCTATAACTTTATTTTGTTATTTATATTCATCTCTTGAAAAGATGAGAAAGTATAGATGAAACTATAGACCGATGTAAGACACAAGACTAGACTGATGTGGCACAAGACTAGAATGATGTGGCACAAGACTAGACCGATGTAAGACACAAGACTAGACTGATGTGGCACAAGACTAGACTGATGTGGCACAAGACGACCGATGTAAGACACAAGACTAGACTGATGTGGCACAAGACTAGACTGATGTGGCACAAGACTAGACCGATGTAAGACACAAGACTAGACCGATGTAAGACACAAGACTAGACTGATGTGGCACAAGACTAGACAGATGTAAGACACAAGACCAGACTGATATCGTTGAGCTTAGAGAATAGACAGAATGGTATCTTTACACTTTAAAGACAGGACTTTAGTGGTATCTGTTAGTCACAAGACCTGGTCATGACGTTACTAACCTATGACCAGGGAGCAAGGACGTTTTTTTGTTGTTAAGGTTGAGAGGTCTATGTTTACGTCATGACGTCTCCGTGTGATAATTATCATATCCAGAATTATGGTTAATAGTTCTTTTTATAAGAGCAAAGGATTTACAATTTTGGATGCTGGTTCATCTTTTGATGGCTGGTTTAAAATTGTACTGGTACGCCCCGCCCTAGCCTGCCGCCCAGTTAGTCCGTCCCCTGGGTACGAGTCCGTCCCCTGGGTATGAGTCCGTCCCCTGAGAACGGTAATTCTACGAATTCACTGATAGTATCTAGAATTGAAGGCACTGCACACACACACACACGTCTGTATTGTGTGAAGTATGTCGTGTACTAGAAGTTTTACCAACACAAACATGCATTAACTAACTGCGGTGTGAACTAATTGCTAAATATCAACAATGTTCTAATCCAGTCAGCATCAACCAGTCTTACTCATCCAATCCCTCAGGTCTTGCAAAAGATCACAATACTAAAGGGAAACAAAATGTTCCAGTCGTGCTATATAATATAACCACCTGTATCATACAGTGTATGTACAATACACATTCCCAGCGTGTCTTGTTGATGCGATACGTGAAATTATTTCCACCCCCCCCCCCGGGGCCCACATATCACGTGACGGCATGCACTCCTTGATTTAGTCAGCAGATGAACTGTGTGTGTGTATGTGTGTGTGTATGGATGAAAAGAAGTTTGGAAATGTATGTCGTGTGTTTATTTATTATTGTAGTTTAACGCCAAATGTCTCAAGAAACCTGACTACCCTTTTGTAAAAAATTGACTCGTCCATTTCCCGACAGTCTAAACATAAAATTAAAAACTTCCACCACCATTACACATCCATACGTTCACTTCCACGTTGTTGTTTTTTTTTTTTTTAAATAATCTCTCTCTCTCTCTCTCTCTCTCTCTCTCTACCCCCCCCCCCATTTTTTTCTTCCTCTATTTCTTTCAACCCCCGCCCCTCCTTCCTCCACCTAACACTACTCGCGAATCAATTCTGTGTCAAAGTGTATACAGTGTTTACTTCCCCCTGTGCAATAGTTGCTGCACCCATCGGTACATTCACAGATACATACACACCTCCAATCACAAACAATCTTTAGGAATCTGTTCCACTGACTGACCATTGTTTAAAGTACATGTACTGTCAAACTCGGTATCTAAATGATGTCACCATTTGGGGGCTCTTTAATATATAGGTTAAAGTTCCCTATATTGTTGGGGGTAACAAAATAGTTGTGGCTGATTGTAAGATCCATTGTTGTGTCATACTCTAACCCTGTCTTATTTACTACTTGTGTACATGTAAACGTTATTTGTTAATATTTTCTTTAACAAATGGGGGGGGGGGGTCAGTTGTAAGACTCTCTCTCTCTCTCTCTCTCTCTCTTTCTCTCTCTCTCTCTCTCTCTCAATCGGCCTATCTCAGCCAGTCTAATAATAGGTTTATATCTAAATCTGTATTCTTTCTCATCTCCCTTCTGTCAATATTGACGACATGGTAACATTTTAACTACGAGAATGTAAATTACTTTCCTAGACGAATCAAATCAAATGATGTTTTACGGACAGTGGGGATATATCAGTATCTCATGGGTTATCATCAAATGTGAGTGAGGAAGGTGTGAGGGGTATGATAGGGACATAGAGATCAATGCTCTGACCTTTTAAAACAAAGTTTCCATGACCTTTTTGACACTATTGATTATTTTGAAGACACACCCCACCCCCCTCTGCCATCATGCCACACACACACACCATCCGCCCTTCCATTTATTTCGTCGTCAGTTTTGACTCTTTGTGTAATCAATGAAACCGTGTAATGGTTCTGCATCGGTCTGGTCTTGTTACACTTTGTGATATGTTTGTCTCTGTAGTTCAAAGTGACGAAACATCACACAACATTAGGCTAATGATTGGCGATTGACTCTGTGACTGACTGTGACTTGAGACATGGAGTTGGGGGGCCGGACTTTGGTAGTACACAGTGACATCAATGTGACCGAAAATGTCAATAAAGAGGGTCACATATTTCAAAACCTAAATGACACATGACTGACGACTCTCCCGCTTCATGTGGATGACATAATGCCAGATGACATTTAACTTGGTGCTTGATACATGTCCGATACCATGTTGCTGTATTTAACTTGGTGCTTGATACAACTATAGTCCGATACCATGCTGCTGTATTTAACTTGGTGCTTGATACAACTATAGTCCGATACCATGTTGTTGTATTTAAGTTGGTGCTTGATACAACTATAGTACGATACCATGTTGCTGTATTTAACTTGGTGCTTGATACAACTATAGTCCGATACCATGTTGCTGTATTTAAAACTTGGTGTTTGATACAACTATAGTCCGATACCATGTTGTTGTTTTTCCTCTCTCTCTCCTTTCCATTGAATGAAGACTTGAATCAGTCTTAGCATTATTGACATTATGTGTGTGTGTGTGTGGGTGGGGCGCCAGTACCTTGATTTATTCAGGTTAACCAACGAAGCACACACAAAGAAAGGGGGTAGAGAAGTATCATTCGAAGACACATTTAAAAAGAACGGGGGAAGAAATGAGAAAGAAAGAAAAAATGTCAAGGACAAAAAAAAATCTCCAGTGGGTGGGTGGGGGAAATCAGAGGAAGTGATGACGTAGGATGTGAGTGGGGGGGGGAGTGAAAAAGGCGATATTTTTTTTTAAACAGAAGCAATGTGTATATCTGTGTGTGTGTGTGTGTGTGTGTGTGTGTGTGTGACCACCTGCCGTCATGACCAGGTCTTGTGACTCACGACTCCCATTACGGTCCTGTCTTTCTCGTACTGTCTCGCCCCCCCCCCCCCAACTTAATTTTCATGTCTTCTGGTCTCTTGTATTGGAAAGACACTCTTCCTTTTCTCTTGTCCCTTGCTTGTTTTCAGAATGTTATTTTTTCCCCTTTTCTTCATTGACATCTATCTGTATCGTGTGTCATCCAATCGTCTTTATCTCTTTTGTCCGCCCCCCCCCTCCGTTAACACGTGATCGCCTGCCTTTGTTGTTATTGGTTTCCACAGAGTTTGCTCTGTCTGTCATTTTTTATTTTACTTTCTCGCCATCTTTTGTTATGTAGATTGACTTCACTTTGATGTACTTTCTGCAATTGTACAAAACAATAATTCTAAAAGTCCGTAAAAAAATTATGAAAAAGAAATATATAATAATACATTACATGCAATCTGAAATGTGATTAATATATAACTATCAATACAGCTGAATAGAGATCTACGTCATAACTCTTATTGTTCCTTTTAAAACTGTGTTTCTATGCTCATTTTTAATTCTATTTTTTAAATATATTCCTTAAGTTGTCAACATATCAACTCTTTGATAAATTCTCTTCCCCGACTATACACCAATGAAACCAGAGCCTGCATTTAGCCAATAAAATTTAAAAAGGCCAGAGCAAGGCGTGACGTCAAGTATGAATGAAAGACTCCCATTGATAAAACGTCAAGGTTTTTATTATGTTTGATAAGACTGGCGCGCGAGATACTCCGTAGTAAAAAATTCCTTTCATCGATTTAAAAAAAAAAAAAGTCTTTTTAACACATGAGTAGTTTTTGTACGTCATTGACAAATCAGCTGATTGCATTTTGTGTTGTTGTTTTAAGTAGGGCTACTATCTGTTGAGTGGTCTTGTCGTGGCTGTGTGTACTGCAATTGTAACGGTTTGTTTTTTTTGTTGTGGGGGGGGGGGGGTGTGTTTCTGGATAAATGTTGAGGCGGATTTAAAGGCGGGCCGCGCCACAAACCACGAATTGTTAAAGGGCCTCAAAATGTCTAACCTTCATATTTCGCAATAATAATAAACTTCATACTATTTTCGGTGCTTTAATCCACTCTAATCCACCGCCAGATTCGTTGGACGAAATCTATTCATGTAAAAGCCCCTGGTTTTAGAGCGTACCATTGTTTATACTTGGAGGTCTTGTGTTCAAACCCCGAATATTGTTTGGACTTTATATT
This sequence comes from Bulinus truncatus, assembly GCA_021962125.1. Lineage (NCBI taxonomy): Eukaryota > Metazoa > Mollusca > Gastropoda > Planorbidae > Bulinus > Bulinus truncatus. Next base: position 2,763,812 of record JAGDYQ010000114.1, on the reverse strand, counting down.
GTTTTTTTTTTTTACTATGTCACAAGAGTCCATCTAGTTTTGGTACAAGGCATTCGATTGTGTTAGTAAAGGTGGTAAGTACACTAGTCCTCCCCCCCCCCCCCACCCCAAGACCATAGGAGGTTAGAAAAAAGTCTTAGAAAAAACTAAGAGTGGAGAAATGTTTGACATCTTGACCTTGCTATGAATATACAATCAGATTAATCATAGACATAAACCTTAAATACAGTGGTTCTAAAAAAATCTGACTCGCGACCCACCAAGAAACTTTTAACGTTTTTGAGACCCACCTGTTTAGAAAAAATCAAAGGATAACTTTTATCCTACAAACTAAATTTAGTTATACATGTTCTTGATTAATAAAAAAAACATTTTTGGAGACCCTCTTCACATCATCACGTGACCCACTGGTGGTGAGTCCCGACCCCCCCCCCCCCCACTTTAAGAACCACACTCCTAATACATTACCATATTAATTATAAATTTAACCACATGATATAATAACCGATTATTTATAAACTTATCCAACATTTCAGAAATAGGCAGGACTTGAACCAGGAAACTTCACATTGAAAGTTATGAGTGCATCTATCGTCACTTTTCGTTGCTTTTTAAATAGTCCCCCACCCCAAACACTCGTTCGTGTGTAAGAGTTGTCCTGAAATTATGAGATGTGATACAAGTTTAGCGTCAAGATCTTCAAAAGAGCCACTATTTCAATATTGACACGCTGGTTTCTTTGACACACAAAGAGTCAATGTATGCGACGTGTTTGAGAAACACGAAACTGTTAATCTAACCAGTTTTCTTTTTCACCTCACAGCAATATATTAGCATAAAATATTGACGATGGAACAAACTTTATAAACGAACCGCGGATTAAAAAAAAAAAGAGTTTCACGTTTACAACTTGGCAGACTAAATAATATTCTTATTAAATAAATAGCAAAATCTGGTCATCAACATTCAGGCCAAAACAAAAAAAAAAATGATAATGAATCCAGGGCGGTGGGAGGGAATCAAATATAAAAATCTGTTTATAAATTAAGATAATACAACAAGATTTGAAGATTGAGCTGTATGATTGAATGATTTGCAATGAGCGTGTATTTGTTTGATTTCGTATCTGTGCGTTGTGTGTTTTCCTAATGATTCCGACCTACAGTTATGTGTGTTATGGCTGAGTCAGGAATATTTTGAATTGCAAAAAAAAATGATGGCCTCCATCTTAGTCTGTGAAAGTTGCGGGCTCGTGCCCCAGTACTACTTTAACTATGGTGTTGGTATAGATAGGACATACCAGAACTGACCCCCTCCCCCCCCCCCCGGGACATTGGTAACGCCCGCGGGTTTAATCATGGATGCAGTGATAAACATCAGGGGGTTGGGGTGGGATCAGCGGAGGTGCTTATTCAGTTGTTATCAGCTGTATTCTTTGTATACATTCAGTTGTTATAAGCTGTATTTTGTTGTATGCATTCAGTTGTTATAAGCTGTATTTTGTTGCATACATTCAGTTGTTATTTGCTGTATTCTTTGTATACATTCAGTTGTTATCAGCTGTATTCTTTGTATACATTCAGTTGTTATAAGCTGTATTCTTTGTATACATTCAGTTGTTATAAGCTGTATTCTTTGTATACATTCAGTTGTTATAAGCTGTATTTTGTTGTATACATTCATTTGTTATAAGCTGTATTTTGTTGCATACATTCAGTTGTTATTAGTTGTATTCTTTGTATACATTCAGTTGTTATAAGCTGTATTCTTTGTATACATTCAGTTGTTATCAGCTGTATTCTTTGTATACATTCAGTTGTTATAAGCTGTATTTTGTTGTATACATTCAGTTGTTATAAGCTGTATTCTTTGTATACATTCAGTTGTTATAAGCTGTATTTTGTTGTATGCATTCAGTTGTTATAAGCTGTATTTTGTTGCATGCATTCAGTTGTTATAAGCTGTATTCTTTGTATACATTCAGTTGTTATAAGCTGTATTCTTTGTATACATTCAGTTGTTATAAGCTGTATTCTTTGTATACATTCAGTTGTTATAAGCTGTATTTTGTTGTATGCATTCAGTTGTTATAAGCTGTATTTTGTTGCATGCATTCAGTTGTTATAAGCTGTATTCTTTGTATACATTCAGTTGTTATAAGCTGTATTTTGTTGTATACATTCAGTTGTTATAAGCTGTATTCTTTGTATACTTTCAGTTGTTATAAGCTGTATTCTTTGTATACATTCAGTTGTTATCAGCTGTATTCTTTGTATACATTCAGTTGTTATCAGCTGTATTCTTTGTATACATTCAGTTGTTATAAGCTGTATTTTGTTGTATACATCTAACTGCCCATTTAATTAAATTGCTATTGCAAACATTGTCAGTGAAAGATGTATGAAGTGTTTAAACCACATGTCTACATGGGGCAACATTATTTGTTATATACACATAGAGATGTCCTCAGGTATTTCGGGGCACTACGCATCTTCTTACGGAGGAGTTTGGGGCCTCTAGGGGAAAATTTCATTTCGGGGAAGAGATTAAAGGACCCTCGGGGCAGATGAAGTATAGAGTTGATCTGTTTCTGTAACCGCGGCATATAACGGGATTATGTGGTTATCACAAAGCCTAGCCGCCTTTACTTCCCTGGCTAACGTCACCAAATTTAACCTGATAAAAATTCCCTTGGTTTTCACCGAGGAATGAACCCGGGCCTATCAGATCAACATACAGCGCTCAAAACCCCCAGCGGACAAAACCCCCACGGACAAAACCCCCAGCGGACTAAACCCCCCAGCGGACAAAACACCCAGCGGACAAAACCCCTAGCGGACAAAACCCCCACAATATTGTTTTAAGCCATTTATTGCAGCTACAATTTATTTTTTTAATTTTTATTAGCTTTTAATTAGTTTTACTTTCTGTGACTTGCTTAGCGGGTGGTTTGTAAATCACATAAATCATGTTAATGAATTTGAGTTTAAAACCTGTTTTTGTTGATCATAAATGCTCAATATGAAACATAGGCATAGTTATTATTTTATTTAGCACCTTTTTAAATTATTATTAAGTCTTAATTAATTAATTAAAAAAAATTCACAAAAAAAGCTCGAGTTATAATTTAATGTTTCTTGGGCGCCCCAGAACCATACGATCCACGGACCGATGCCGATTCGCGGCCCGAAGACCATTGCCTTCCAGTGTTGCCAAATATTAATCTATTTTAAATGTCAGATTTTTAGAGTAAAAAAAAAGTTAGAATTGAACAAGCTACACTTTTTACATCCTACAGGGCAATACAGCAGCCGACTATATCAAACGGCTAATAATGTATAACAAGAATGTGATGTAAAATTTGTAAGCCTTGTTTCAAATTGTGTCTAAAAGCTAAATTTACGAGGAAAAAAGAACCCTTAATGAGGTATGGAAATGAAACACTTTAAATCGAGTACGCTCAAGAATTCCTCCCGAACTAAACTTACATTCTCTTATAAAGGCTAGCTGGACAAAATATCCTATCATTCTCAAGTCTCCTGTTTGTTGATTCCACATCAAATCCAATACATAATTAAGAGTTTGGTGAACACAGCAGAATAAAGGTGACTGCACTTTTCATGTTACTTGAATTCCTCCACGCTGACACTATGTTTCTAAACTGTATTCAATTGTAGTACACCCCTAACCCTGAACTCATGAACTACCCACGTCTACGCATCTTCCGGAATTCTACTGTGACACTATTCTTTATTGTCTAAAATTCCCCTACCTGTTAAAGTTAATGGGTTCTGTCTCCCTCTCTTTCCACCCGTCTCATATCGAATTACGTTAAACTGTCCCAACGCTTGCACTTAAGTTTACCTATGCCCTGACCTACTTTCACTTTCTACATTTTATAATAAAGATTGGGGGGGGGGATATTACATTTTATAATACAAGTAATGATAAATTAATAAATAATATTTTTTTAAGTGGGTGTTTTGTCCGCTGGGTGTTTTGTCCGCTGGGGGGTTATGTCCGCTGGGGGTTTTGTCCGCTGGGGGTTTTGTCCGCTGGGGGTTTTGTCCGGATACCGCTCTACCACCACTCGGCCATCCGTCCACCCATTAATATTTTTAGAAGCCTCCTGTACCGTGTGAGGGAGGAGTTGGGAGGCTGAGTCTGTAGTCTGGCTTACTAATCCACAATAAGGACTCTGTATACATAGATCGATTGTTGTTGACTCAATGAAAAAGTCAGCAAGTGTTTTTTATTAACTGCCGGCCCCAATATATTATACTTTCTTTGTCTATATTAATTCACCAGTTTATTCCATTGATTAGTAACGCCCGAAGTGAAGTCTTGATACACGTAAGCGGATCATTTGGTTTAGTAATGACTTCGGTCTGCACATGTAGATCAACAGTGAACGTGGTCCCACGTTAAGTAAACATAGACTGTGTTGACATTCATCTCGCATAGCGCTACATTTACACACACACACATACAGACACACACAGACATACAGACACTCTCTCTTTCTGTCTATAAGTCTTGTTTTTGTTACACCGCGTGAAATTAAAACATATTTCATCTTCAGTTTATTCAAGTGTGACCCTCGAATTGTAATCGCTACGTCTCATTATGTCAAATATTTGACTGTGATGGGATGATAAATATCAAAACCGTCATCACTCTGTTGGTTATTCAATTAGATAACGATCCTATGAGGGCAATGTAAGTCTCTGGTGGTGTTATCGAGTGCACGGACACAGATTACGACAGTGGTGGTCGGGCCCTATATATATATATATATATATATATATATATATATATATATATATACCCTCCAGTAGCCGAGGCTGCTAGGTCTGTGGATGCGCCACACCAGTCGTTGGGCTTACTGTCACTGCGGCCTCCTATAGTGCACGGAAACTCGCGCGGTGCACCTGAGCTATGATGCTGAATCGTGCTACTTTTCATATAATCGTTTTATTTATTTTTTTGGGGTCTTTGCGCTACAAACAAAAAAATTCCTTTATAGCTTCAAGTGTCCACAACTGTGTTTGCTATTTTGTTCTAACATTTTATTTATAGGTGCTACTTTGGTCCAAAAGATTCTGGCAACCACTGCGCACGAGAGAGGGGGGGGGGTGTGGAAACAACAACAACAATAGTTGTACGTTGACACATCAACTTTGTTTGATGCCCCCACCCACCACCACCACCCCATCTCCTAATGAATGTATTACAATAACAGCCCCCAGAGCCGTCCCCAGGCAATTTGGCGCCCCTAGCAATTAGGCGCCCCCAGCAATTTGACGCCCCTAGCAATTTGGCGCCTTAGGCAGTCATCTATTAGGACATCCGCCCCTTCTGCATGAACGTTTTTTTTTTTTTTTTTTTTTGAAAGTTTTTTTTCTTCTAAAATTTGGCGCCCCCTAGCAATTTGGCGCCCTAGACAGCTGTCTATGTCGCCTATGCCCAGAGCCGGCCCGGACAGCCCTCTCCCCCACCCACCCACCCACACTCTCTCGTTAAGGCAAATAGACAACAGGACTCTTACAGTGAAATAAAACCATTCCTACGTCACCGACTCATTCTTATATAACATTCATTTGTTATTGTTGTTACTAGAGAGCATCAAACGTTATATTGTCTTAGTAAAAAAAAATATATATATGCATTACTTTTTGACGTTAGCCATTGATTATATCTTAAGAGAAAATACTTAGGCGTGACCAGATTGTGCGATACCCTGGGTAGGTTTTGTCTATTGTTGTCGGACTGTAGGGCGTGTCCGTAGATAAGATTCTACACCCATGTATCCATGTCAGGAATTTGTTTATTATTTTTAGATAGTCCGGCCTCTTGGGGGATATTTTAAGCGAATATTCCTAAGTTTTAGATATAAATAATCGATGTTTTAAATCTAACGAATGATTTTTTTTTAAAGTCTATACCGTAAACAGAAGTTTAATTTAAATAATTTTTTTTTAGAATTGTTGACATATTTAATAATTTATTCCCTGTGGCTTTATTCGAACTAAATTAAAGATTGTGGCTTTTTTGTAAACAATATGAGATAAAGCACAGGTTCTCAACCACTGATGGGGGTGGATGAAAGATGCTTCGCAAAAATAACATTGATAATTGCTCTCTCTCTCTCTCTCTCTTTCTCTCTCTTTCTCTCTCTTTCTCTCTCTCGCTTTCTCCCACCCCCACATATTTCCAGCCCTTGATATAGGTGGCTCGAATGCACATTGGACAATGCAGGTAATAACAATGTACCCGGAATGCTTGGACTTATCATGATATTAAAGTAATTTGTGTGGTCTCACAAATAGGTAGCGAGATTATTTCACATGCTTTGACTTTCTTCTCTCCATTGATGGTGTATCCAGAAAGCTGATATTGTACTTACAATAATAAAATAGAAATAAATAAAAGACCATATTTCTAAAGGTGTGTGTGTGGGGGGGGGGAGGGCGATTGGTGTAGAGCACTCGAAAGTCCCGGGTTCGATCCTTTGTGAGAATTAAGGAAGTGAAAATAGTCCCTCAAGCCAACCCAGCTAGTGCCTGATTCACAATTAAGGAAGTATTTAAAAGATGGCGTTTTTTCATAACAGGAAGTAGAATAACTGAAACAAACATGTTATGTTTTACTTTAACAAAATTAGACGTAAAAAAATAAAATAAGTGACTACACTGTTGGCCACAGCGGCTTAGTGGCTTGTTCAAATCTAACGATCTTTTTTTTTTTTGAGGGTGTAAGTAACTGCAACTACAGACATTGTTGTGTTGATCTTTTGTTTCCTCATCCATCACCAACACAGCGGGATTCTTCAGCACATACCTCAGCTAACATGGTAAACAATCGAAATATTTTGTACGCACATAGCCAGACACATACATGAAGGGGGGGGGGATTGGGAAGGGTGTGTGCAGATGTACTTTATATAGGCAAGTTAAAAAGATCTGTCACAGTGTTATATATATATATATATATATATATATATATACACATATATATATATATATATATATATATATATATATATATATATATAAACGTGTTTGTTGCAGTATAATACACTATGTACTTGTATGAAGATGGGCTGTTATTTATGTGACTTGAGTCCCCCCCCCCACCACATCTCTCTCTATGTGGTGCGTGTGTTACTCCATAACATACGGGGGATTTAACAACAACGCGCATTGTTAGTGGATTTCAAACAATCATCGCCCAACTACAGCGCCACCTGTGTGAGGTCGAGAGTCAAGGCCTGGCACGGCCTGGGTCCCTGTGTGTGTCTGCCATGTTTACTGGACGTGGTTATGGTCTCACTTGCCTCCTGTTGTTGTGACAGTCATATGGGGGGGGGGGGTGATAACACCCTCCCCTGACTTGGGAAAGTCATTTTTTTTTCTTCTTTCTTCGGGCTAAATGAGTTTCTGTTGTCTTAAATCACGTGACACTCAACCATACACACACAGCACCGCTCACAAGTGAACACGGCCTTTCTTCTCTATCTCTCTCTCTTCTCTCTCTCCAATATGTTCCTTCTCTTTCTCACTCATCAAACACTGTGTCAAACCCCCCTCCCCCCCCCCCCAACTAACTAGCATTAATATGTTTAGATTATTTCAGAGCAATGGTTCCCAAACTGGGAGGGCCAAGAAGACATTTCAAGGGATTAGTGAAGGAAACACTCACTTCAAAATGTTTACTTACTGATTGCTAGTGTTGCCCAACGCGACACTAACTCTCCCCCCACCCCAGACAGTTCATTCAAAGGATTCCGAAAGCCATATAAAGCAATTCTAGAGAGACCTCTGCTGACAATGTTTTATTAAAAAATAAAAAAAAAAAGAAAAGTTCTAAGAACCACCGGTTTAATAAGTTCTATGGAACGTCTTCTATGAATAATAAAACGTACGTTGTCATTACAGTGAAACATTGCATTCATTTCATTTTTTTTAAATATAGGTCAGTTTGATGTTTGTTGTGACCATCTACAGTTCTCACAATATGTGTGCGTTGGTCCTTCCATTAATGGTGAGCTGCAGTCTGTCGACTCTTTATTCATCTCTCTCTCCTCCCTCTGTCTCTCTGTGTTTCCAAATGAATTGTCTCTCTTGTCCTATACTTACTTAATTTGATGGAAATGAGTGTTAAGATAGATGTGTCTGAATTCGACGTGACATATATATACTCTGTGTAAGAATTCCGACTGTGTTTAATTCCATTTTCTTAATAAACTTAGTTATGTGGCTTTTCTAATTTGTTTACACCAGATTCATGTTACGAAACTTACGAGTCAACACAAAAACTTGAGTTAAAATGACTGTTGAACAACAGCTACTTATCCAGCTGTTGACTTCTCTACCAGATCGGGAAGTTCCACTTGACTTGCACTTAGTTTCATTTTCTGGTCTTTTGGGAATTATAAGTAACTGTAAAATAAATCTTAAATAGTCAGCTGTACACGTATGATGCATTAAAGTGAAATAAACAAACATGTATTTATTGATGTAGTTCATAGCAGTGTGACTTTGTTGAATTACTTGTGTTGTTACGAGACTAAGAAGTCCGTTAACATCTTTTCGCATTCTGCGTTGTTGTTGTTGTTGTTCTTGTTCTATGTCAGTGGTGGGCAAACTTCGGCCTAAGTATGGCTCTGGTTGCCACTAACAAGTCATATGGCTCTGGTTGCCACTAACAAGTCATATGGCTCTGGTTGCCACTGACGAGTAATACGGCTCTATGTATGGACCATATGTTTAAAAATAAGTCGGTTCATCTTTCTCACCCCCCCCCACCCCTTATCTCTCTCTCTATTTGAGAAACACATCCACTGACAAACACAGCACACATTAAATCAAGACACACAACTGTGCCTTGACGTCACGACAGACACAGGTGTCCCCGTTAGTCCAATGTCCAGGCTTAACTTGTGGGAAGGAAGTTTAACAAAAAAAAAATGAAGTGAAAAAATGGTCGTTGCAAGCCGTTTTTAAATTATTTTAGTTAATCTTTTCCTTTCTCCTCTCTGTCACTCACTCTCTCTTTCTCTCCTCTCTTCTCTCTCTCTCTCTCCCAACATTCCTTTGACTTCCTACTGGTGTGTCTGTCTGCTGTGTTTCATTTCCTATTCAGGCCGCATCACTTTTACTTTTGTGTGTGTTGGACTGACGCACACACACACACACACGCACACACACACTGAGTAGGTCAGTGTGGACGGGGATGTCACACATATTATTCAAATGCGTAGCGACCATTCTCTTAAAACGTATTGTTGCTATTATTAGATGAGCTGTACATTTCGGTAACAAAGACTGCCTTTTATTTTTCAGAAAAACTCGAAACTAAAATTTTCAATGCACAAAGTTAGAAAGTGAAATATTTTATTATATTTAATTTGGTCGAACACGATGTCGTATTAATTCACATTCATACCTCCCCCCCCCCCCCCCCGCCCCCAACCCTAATGTATTCATAATCTTCTGTCGCTGTCATGAATGTGTATGACGGCACACATGGTGTGTCCTCTCTTACATGCGATAGTGAAGCACACAGTCGTGTGTCAGATTCACTTGCACATCGGTTCACTGTTTTCATCTTTACATCTCTTCATATCTAGGACCACATATCTTGGACCTCATCTTTAGGTCCGCAGCCGTTCAAAAGTATAGGAATACTATCACAGCCGTTCAAAAGTATAGGAATACTATCACAGCCGTTCAAAAGTATAGGAATACTATCACAGCCGTTCAAAAGTATAGGAATACTATCACAGCCGTTCAAAAGTATAGGAATACTATCACAGCCGTTCAAAAGTATAGGAATACTATCACAGCCGTTCAAAAGTATAGGAATACTATCACAGCCGTTCAAAAGTATAGGAATACTATATACGAGCTTTGCGCCCCAATTAATAAACCCCCCCCCCCCCCCCCCGCCAATCCACAATTACTATCTAATACATCTTGTGTTAATAATAGGACCCCGAATTGTTACGTTTGACGAACGGTCCTGAAATTAGAAGTTTGTGCACAAGGCCGCCAAATATCTAAAATATAAGTTTTCTGCCTAGCCCCCGCGCCCCCCCCCACACTACCAAAGAATGACCCTGATTAGAATTAGCAAGATGGTTTGGATAAAAAACAAACTCCGACCACTTGAAGCTATACTACAGTGTTTCCCAAAGTGTAGTAAGCTTACCCCCCCCCCCCCCGGGGTGGGGAAGGATAGGGGGTTACGCGCTGTACCGAAGAACATCAGGTTGGAATGAAATTAGGGGAAACAATGACTAAAAACAATAGGCAATTTTTTTCGTTAGTGTGAGTTCTCAGTATTACGAAAATTTAAAATAGGGGGTACACACCAGAGGTGTGCGGATCTTGAAATTTAGCGTCTGCCCGCGGATTTCTATCAATGATCCGCGTCCGCGTCCGCAGAATCTTACAACATTGGTCCGCAGTCAGTCCGCGCGTCCGCATTGCTGAAATTTAGCTATTTAAATGACTTGACATTTTTTATGGTAACGCTAAAGAAGATCCGCGTCAGTCCGCGAGTCCGCAACTTAACAATACGAAGCGTCCGCTGTCAGTCCGCGGATTCGGAAAAGTCTGCGGATCTGCGTCCACAAGCGGACGAGTCCGCTGTCCGCTGTCCGCTCATCTCTGGTACACACTAGTACACAGATGTCGATAGTTTGGGAAACACTGCAGTACTGTATTGCTTGGTTGTTAAACTTTTCCCATGACGTGCAAGTAACAAAAGCGGCTTCAAAGTGTGTGTGTGTGCGCGCGCAATTGAGGGGTGGGGGGGGGGGTTTGTGATGAAACTTTAAGTGGATGTGTTGATCTTTGAATCATTTTGACAGTCACTGTGTGTGCATACAAGTAATGAATATCACATGATCTATCAACAGTTTGGCTGATGGCGGATAACAAATTTAACGGAAATCACTTTTATTTAAAACTAGAATTATCGAAAGTAATGTATGCCATTGTGTGATTGAGTATCGTATTTGTGTAATAATATTTCAAGGCTAAGTATTAATTTCTTCTTGTAAAACACTTTAAACTGGTGTTTTGTCCGATTGCATCATTGTAATTTAAATATTACAAGCATACATTAATATAGTTGCTACTTTTTTAAAATAATATTTGTTTAAAAATGTGTATAGCTGTATCAGCAGAAGTGAAAGATTACATTGGATAAACAATGGTGTAAACAGATTTCATGTTCATTGAGAACACAATGTTTTTTTTGACTAAGATGTCATTCAGACTAGTATTTCATAAGATATACTCTCTAAGGATTAATACCTTGTGAATTTCATGAGGATTCACTAGTTTAGACTGTTTTAAAAAAAAAAAAATCAAGATTTTTCGATGGATTGTCAAGAGCCAATGATATTGATTATTGATCTCAACAAAATCATTTTCAGTGCACGGCCTCCGGGCAGACGATTGATGCTGTAAAACATTTCGGAAACAAGTTTCATTTTTTTTTCATCGAAGTCTCTCTTTTTTTTTTCCTGTATGTATTTCGCCCATTTATATACAACAGGGGTGTAAAAACTTAACCCCCCTTTAACTGAAATATTTGTGGAAGTTTTTTTAGGAGCATAGGCGTACCTTTTACCCGGGATTAAAGAAACACTTTTAGATCGTTTCGGTCTTTGGACTATCCCACCATCATGCTGCTGACGACACCTATGTACACTCCGGTAAGTGCTTGCTTTCCCTAAATACGTCTTTTAGTCTGACCCTCCTTTTTTTTTTGTCCCTTTCAAGTCTTAGGTATCAAGAGGCTGCAAGAGGCCTCACTTTTGAGTGAACGACCTGCTAAATATTCAAGTATCTTGGAGGGGGACAGTCGAGTGGGGTCGCATCTAGAAATATCTGTCTCAGTCTTAAATGATGGAATGATGTATGGTTGATTTCTGTCTTCAGAAAAGACCAAAAATGGTGAATTTGGGCTTGTTAATAATGACTTGGTCTCACCAAACATTGCACCACCAATAGAATAGCACAAATTGGCCAAAGGTATACACGGGGGGGGGGGGGGGTAGGGCAGATTTGTGTCAGCTGAGGCCCCCGGTCGCAGAAGAAAATATTGGGCTGTTTAGAAAAAGAGAAACATATCAATGGGTTTAAAATTGTGCTATTTTTGTTCTCTTAATACAGTGATGCTAAACCTTTTTTTTCTGTGGGCCATTATTGTCTGCCAAAAACATTTGGAGGCCAAAAATATAATTTTTATATATGTATGTATATAATGAGATGTTATTTTTTTAAACTTGTGGGGGCCAAAAGTTTATCATAAAGGGCCAAATTTGGTCCGCGGGCCAGTATTTTAGCATCGCTGTCTTAATATAATGGTCCTGGGCGCGCCCTAACTGCGCCCGCCCTTAAATACGCTTCTGGGTATACAATATAATACAATGTCAAATATGTCTGTACATGTACTGCATTTAGGAGTAACTTCAAGCAAGCTTAATTAATGCGTTCTTCATGTTTAATACATTTAGTAAGATTGACTTTGTTGTTGAGCTGTAAGTAGAACACTCTCTGACATTTCAGAAATTTTTTCATCTTATTTACAATTAGTTCGTTATTTTGATTAAATGACCCCCAAGTTCGCGTGTTTACATATTAGTGTTAATAGGTCAACTTTGTTTTGGTGGTACTGGTGAGTGTGTAACTTAGCATTTTAAATTATCTTAAAACATTGTTCTTAATGTAATAATTTTTTTTTATTAAAATGAGAAGTGTGTGTCTTTAAACACACGCACACATATCAACGTTTTGGTGTTATAAGTGCGGACACCAAACACATTGAAGGTGTTGGCCAGCTTCTCTAACACAATACGTGTGCAATATCAATACGTTGTTTTTTTTTTTACTTGGCCATCAAGCCATCTGTGTTTTACTCTCTTCGTTAGGTTAATTGTAGATCCACTACATATATCCTAGGTATTTAATCTAACACTGGGCTGTTCTCCCCTTTATACAACCCGGGGTTGTCATTATAGTAAAAGAATAACTCAACTAAAACATCATTCACTAGTAAAACAAGGGTCCCCCGTAATTAACTTTTGATTATTTAATAGGGGTCAGTCAGTTTAAAAGGTTGGGGGACCGCTGTCATTACCGTTAAATGTTTTCTCTTTGCACACGTCTCCATTGTATGGAGATGAATAGACTAAATGAGGTCAAACTTATCGCACATGTTCCTTGTTTTTACCTAACCTATAAAACAACTTGAATGGGCAGTGTTGTTTATGTCCTCGCAGTTTAAATGTTAATATCTGTCCCAAAATGTCTTAGATTGCAAAAAAAAAAATAATTGCTCATCAAGTTAGCAGTACTGGAAGTGCATGATGCTGAGAGGTGGAATTGTAGGTGTTTAATTATATTAGCTTAACATTGGCTGTAGCTACACATTGGCATTCGATACAAAATGACATAGGCTTCATACTGGCATTCGATGTACATTGACTGACAACTAATTAGCTACACAAATACATTAGATACGCATTAGCTTCTAATCGTACTTATACACGGACTACTTATTGACATAAACTAGTCAGTGATATTACCCACACCTTCTGTTGCATATAGTATGACTGACTCAGATCCAACACATCAACAATACCCATCGTGAAATTGATCCCATACATCCACAATCCCCATCATGATATTGATACTATATACACCAACAATCCCCATCATTATTCTATCTGATAAGCGGATCCCTGTTTGTGTCACATCAGTTGCAGTTTAGTTGAAGCTAAGTCACCAAATGAGGCCAGTCAGTTGATAACACGTGTCCAGACTACACATCTATATTCTTATGGGTCCTTAAATACTGTGGCACTGGTCAGCGCGTCACCACATTTTTTTTTAAAAATATGTATCACATCAGTGGTCATTCTTAAGGGGTAATGACGAATTTAAAAAAAAATAGTGGAGTGGAGTATATAGCATTAGTGGTGTCGGGGTGTTGAGACTGATCATTAGTGGTCGGGGGGTTGAGACTGATCATTAGTGGTGTCGGGGGTTGAGACTGATCATATGTGGTGTCGGGGGGTTGAGACTGATCATTAGTGGTGTCGGTGGTTGAGACTGATCATTAGTGGTGTCGGGGGGTTGAGACTGATCATTAGTGGTGTCGGGGGGTTGAGACTGATCATTAGTGGTGTCGGTGGTTGAGACTGATCATGGGCCTTTATTTCCGTGCCTAGAGTACTCAAGTGTCCCGCACCCAATACTCCACTGGGGTGCACCTTGTTCCCTGTTAGACGTGCACATATGTGCGCGTGCACAACTCGCCGAGCGAGCGCGCGCGCGCGCACACACACCCACACACCCACCCACACACCCACTACATACATATTCCTTTTAGTAGGCCTACGTACAGTGACGTTGTACACACACACACCACACCACACCACACACACACACACACACACACACACATCATAACTGAGCACTAGTCAAATCTTTTGTCGCACATAGCCTTCGGAAAATGAGAGGAACATTGCTGGGGTAAAGTTCGGTGAAATAAAATTGGAGGTACTGTTCCCCCCCGCCCCCCTCCCCCCCCCCACCCACCTCCTTTCCTTGAACTGTTTCAGGGTCTAGGGGGAGAAAATCCCTATTTCATCTCTCCAAACGGGCACAATTTTGGAAACACCTGCCTCTTTTGTCCCACATCTATTAATTTTCTGTTCATTGATCAACAGTCTGTCCTTGATGACCTGTTATATTAACAAGTCATTGTGACGTCATTTACTATATCTACGGACATTTTATTATTGTTTGCATACATTGTATTATTGTCTGCTTATATTTTATTATTGTCTGCAGATATTTTATTATTGTCTGCAGATATTTCATTATTGTCTGCAGATATTTTATTATTGTCTTCAGATATTTCATTATTGTCTGTCTGCAGATATTTTATTATTGTCTGTTTGCAGATATTTTATTTTATCTTCAGATATTTTATTATTGTCTGGAGATATTTTATTATTGTCTGCAGATATTTTACTATTGTCTGCAGATATTTTATTATTGTCTGTACCAATGTTTCTATTTGTCTCAACGGGTTATTTTCATTTTCAAAGTCTCCTACCATCTGAAACTATCGCCAACTGGGCGCCTGTCGGATAGGGAGCCACCCCAATGAGCTAACACAGGCTGGGCCCTCCACCATCTACTTATACCCGCCGACCTACATTCCACTGGCCTCTTTGTACAAACACCAGGAATATTTAAATTAGGATTGTCGGTTTAATCCAATCGTTTAGTTCCGTCTGTTGGCAGCAAATGGACTTTTTTTAAAACAGTTTTTTTTAATTTGTTACATGTCTCGCCAGTTTCATTCACGCACACACACACGCACACTCACTAATACCTATACATTAGACTCTTGACTATCCGGCCTATTGTGACAGAATGGTTTTCCGTATACTATCAAAGCCGAATAAAAAAAGGAGATCTGTAAATGTTCACTTTATATCCTGCCAAATACAGTCAATATTACTATTACCGAAAACACTTAATGTACTGGAAGTAATTTTTTTTTTAAACTGTGTTGGATGATCAGAATGCTTGATAACCACAAGCCGTATATCCGAGTCGATTGAATATGCATGGATTTCTCGGTTCATATCCCTTGTAAAGAATCTTAAGTAACATTCGTTGAAGTTTTTTTTTTTAAAATAACAAAGTTGATTGGATTAATTTCCCCATTATGGTTTCTGACAAGTATACCGTAATATCTAAAATACCCATAATTCAACTCATCCTTTTTAACCCCCCCCCCTCCAACCCCCACATATAAAAAGTTAATTCCTTCTTTTAGAAATCATACTGCGTGTTGTTTACGGAGACTGCGAGGTAATACCGGTATTTTTCGGTAATACCGATATTTGAGGTAACACCGGTATTTGAACTTGAAATATCAATGTGGCCAGACATAACTGTTAATCATTAAGTAACAGTGAAGTCACCATCTGAAAATAAAGACGTGCATAAGTAATCTCGTATTGTGAGGTACATGTATTAGTTTATTATTTAGACATTATAGACACACACACGCACACACACATACACACTGGTATAGCATGATTAGCAGCCCCAGTTTGTCATGTGAGTGTTAACGTATACTGTACATTATTATATTTGAACTGGATGGTGGGTGGTGCGTGCGTGTTTGTGTGTGTGGATCTGTTTGTATGTGTGTGTCTGTATTATGTGTGTGTGTGTGTGTGTGGCTGTGACAGTCTGGTCGAATTGTAATACCGATGCTAATGAGGTCTTGTGCATGTCCCAGGACATGTTGACATAACGTCCCCACCACCCTCCGGCTGCCTGACACTGGTCTGAGTGAAAACTAGGGTGACGTCAGTTGCAGAGCAGACAATTTAAATTCATATACACACCTTTACGTCATTTTCCCCTTCGATCGTGTATCATGTCAAAAAATTAATTCAGTAAACAAAATAGTAATTTTAAAATGGATTTGACATGTATCCTCCGTAAACGCCCATTTCAGGATAGTCGTCTAAATATTGCCCTCCGTAAACGCCCATTTCGGGACAGTCGTGGAAATGTTGCCCTCCATAATTGTCCATTTCAGGACAGTCGTGTTAATGTTGCCTTTTGTTGAT
Organism: Bulinus truncatus; assembly: GCA_021962125.1. NCBI lineage: Eukaryota > Metazoa > Mollusca > Gastropoda > Planorbidae > Bulinus > Bulinus truncatus. Next base: position 2,747,131 of record JAGDYQ010000114.1, on the reverse strand, counting down.
GTTATTTGTAGGTCACCTGGTCGTCCCTTTTGCTGCAGTAAAATACAATAAAAACTTTAACATGTCACCAAGTCAGTTAATTGTGCTCCACCAACTGACAACTAATTCATCACACATCACACATCACATTACTCCCATTCCCTCCCCTCTTTCATTTACAGATTTGCAGAACATCTGTAAACAACAGATGATATTTTTTTTCATTGCATGAATAGTGATAACTTAATCTCTAACAAGAGATCATATCTGATAGAATTGTTCCATTACCAGTGATAACTCAATTTCCAACAAGAGATTATATCTGATAGAATTGTTCCATTACCAGTGATAACTTAATCCCCATCAAGAAATTATGTCTGGTAGAATAGTTTGCAGTTAAGTTGTTCTCAAAGTGCGGGTCATGGACACATTTTATGTTTGGTCGAGATAGAATTCAAATTTAATTATTAATCAACTATTAATCGATGTGACATAATTACAACTTTGATTTCTTAGACAAACTTTCAGATTTGGAAGATACTGAATGCGGGGGAAATCTGTTTATAAAACGAAAAACGTTTTTACATGTATTCTCTTTCTTTTTTCATTTTGTGTGTGTGTAGGTGAGCCTCAAAAACAACATACCTATTTTCAGGTGGGGCGCGATAACAAACTCTATAAATTTACTGGCTGGCAAAGTAAGATAGTTTGAGAACCACTATATTAGCTGAAACATTTTGTACTCTGACAAAAAAAAAGTGTAATTTATCTTGGTCAGAGCCCAGCCATCATCGTCTCTGGGATTGACCATAATTAATGGACAGTGAGAGAAATTTGTAAAGGTCAGCTGGTGACCAACTGCTTGTAAGTCTAAAAGTCTTTCGGTCTGTGTGTGTGTGTGTGTGTTTGTTGTCTGTGTGTGTGGAGAGAGGGGGGATTGTCAAGTAATTAAACAGACATGTAGTCTTTTACATTCTTTTACAGTAAATTTATCTAACTATCGTCTCTCGAACATTTCATCGTTCTTCTCACAGCTTTGTACTAAATACTTTTATACTATATACTTTATGCTGTACACTTATGCTATATACGTTATGCTATATACTTTTATGGTATTATTATTATGCACACTATTTTATTGGAGGTTCATTATATTAAGACTTACTAGTAATACTTCTGATTTTAGTAACTACATTTTTTGAATAAAAGTCTGTTCAAATTAAGTACAAAGTTATTGTATGATATAACTGTCTTCTTCATACACAGCAGAGTCAATATGAAGGGACTGTCAGTGGTTTAGTAAAAGTCAGTGTTTTAACCTTGTACTCTGAATAGGTTCAGTTACTAATTGACTCCTCTATATAGTTAACCGAATATATCACCTCAAGACTGATTGCTTATTTCCCACAATACACTGAATCCTCTTGTCTGGGTTAATCGTGGCGTACACATTGATCAGTTGGATCGAACATATTCATAGACTTCACTGGCTGCTGACACTTCATGTTGCAACTCAAATCACATAGTATATTCATAGACTTCACTGGCTGCTGACACTTCACGCATGTTGCACACGAGAGTCCTGGAGTGTGTATACTGCAGTGGTCCTCAAATCTTTTTTCTTTTAGCTGCTGGCAGGCATTTAGAATTTAATGTCTTAGGCGTACACGATGTGTAAAATGAAAATAACTTCAAATATGAAAGTATAATGTGTATAATTGTAATGTACAATCATGGATGATAGAGATTGTGTGTGTGTTGGATAAGTGGGGGGGGGGTGCGTAAAACTAGTGATTGAACCATAAATAGGAATTGGGAATGTCGGAGATTTTTGGAATAACAGAATCGGAGATTCCCCCCCCCCCCCCAACTATAGATTTACGATTCGAACAATTGGAACATATTATCTACCCATTTTTCAAAGCTTCAATAAATCTATTAATACCTCATAGAGATCAGAAATAGTAAAGCTATTGGAAGATTTAAAAAAAAATTGTTTCGGAATCGAACAAATGCTTATTATCTGCCCATCTTTCTTTTTCACCCCTTCATCATCGTATCTCCAATTAAATATTTATAGCATACATGTAAAGCTGACAACTGTGGGTGGCCCCATATATGTAAAGCTGACAACTATGGATAGCCCCATACACGTAAAGCTGACAACTATGGGTGGCCCCATACGCGTATAGCTGACAACTATGGGTGGCCCCATACACGTCAAGCTGACAACTATGGGTGGCCCCATACACGTAAAGCTGACAACTATGGGTTGCCCCATACACGTAAAGCTGACAACTATGGGTTGCCCCATACACGTAAAGCTGACAATTATGGTCGGCCCCATACACGTAAAGCTGACAACTATGGGTTGCCCCATACACGTAAAGCTGACAACTATGGGTTGCCCCATACACATAAAGCTGACAACTATGGTTGGCCAAAACATTGTTAATTGCTATAATTACCTATATTTTTATTAAAAAACTATAATTGTGACATCTACACCGATCATGTTCATTAGATATTTATGTTGTTCCTGAGGCTGCAGTGGTTTGCAGTTTCAGAATCACTGGTGTGGTAGTATGTTGTGGTGTAGAAGTGTGTTGTGGTGTGGTAGTGTGTTGTGGTGTGGTAGCATGTTGTGGTGTGGTAGTGTGTTGTGGTGTGGTAGTGTGTTGTGGTGTGGTAGTGTGTTGTGGTGTGGTAGTGTGTTGTGGTGTGGTAGTGTGTTCTGGTGTGGTAGTGTGTTGTGGTGTGGTAGTGTGTTCTGGTGTGGTAGTGTGTTGTGGTGCGGTAGTGTGTTGTGGTGCGGTAGTGTGTTCTGGTGTGGTAGTGTGATCTGGTGTGGTAGTGTGTTGTGGTGTGGTAGTGTGTTGTGGTGTGTTAAGGCTACAACTTCAGCTGTTGCATTACACTGTCACTGATCAGGCTTTCTCATTACCTTTCTGACCTTTGGCCTGACCCTGTCCAGCGAGACATGTTGATTAATGGCCCTTATAAGTGTAGGGCTGGAATGACACGGTAGTAGTGGTGGGTATGTAACTCAAAAACTATGAACAGTAAGGGGAGATGGGAGTCTGTTCTCGGGGGAAATAACGAAACAAACCCTCTCCAAGTTTATCGCTATAGATTTATAATGAATGAATACATTCAGAGTCTGACATTCTCAGTATAATAGTTCCCTGCAGTAGCATTACTTATTTAATATCAGATACTTAGATAGCCTGGAAAACTGTTTTATTAAAGGCATCTTTATGACTTAGTTTCAACTGATATATCTTTATTGTCTGTACATTCATTAGATCGTTCTATGCTATGTATACGTTTTATTTGATCTTTCTTTACAATCTGTACGTTTAATTACCTTTTCCCTGGCTATCGTTCTATCCACTATTTGTTTACTATTTATACATATTATTGGCTCTTTCTAAACCATGTGTATGTTTTATACGTTTTATTATATCTTTTCGTACATTTTTCTTTACTATCTGCCTAGATGTGAAATTATTGTGATATCCATTCATGGATTATTAAATACTTGTACTAGTAAAGAACGGTTCACTATTGCAATAAAATATCATTTTATATGCTTGTTATATGTGTGTGTTATATACAAGATGTGTGTGTGTGTATTATATACAAGATGTGTGTGTGTGTGTTATATACAAGATGTGTGTGTGTGTGTTATATACAAGATGTGTTTGTATTATATACAAGAGGTGTGTGCGTATGTGTATTATATACTACGTGTGTGTGTATTATATACAAGAGGTGTGTGTGTGTATTATATACAAGAGGTGTGTGTGTGTGTATTATATACTACATGTGTGTGTATTATATACAAGAGGTGTGTGTGTGTATTATATACAAGAGGTGTGTGTGTGTATTATATACTACATGTGTGTGTATTATATACAAGAGGTGTGTGTGTGTGTATTATATACAATAGGTGTGTGTGTGTATTATATACTACATGTGTGTGTATTATATACTACATGTGTGTGTATTATATACAAGAGGTGTGTGTGTGTATTATATACTACATGTGTGTGTATTATATACAAGAGGTGTGTGTGTATTATATACAAGAGGTGTGTGTGTGTGTATTATATAGAAGAGGTGTGTGTGGGTGGAGGTGTTAAGTTTATCGTGTGTCACTGAATCCAGAAAAATGACGACACCAACGAAACAACGGAAATATTTTCCTTCAATTCACTGGATCACCCCAACAGTCTCATTGAAGTCTTGGCCTTGAAAGTGAAAGTGCATTATGTGACATCTTGTTAGTCATTTGACATCTTGTTGCGACATGTGGCTTCTTGTTAGATGTGACATTTTGTTAGATGTAGCTTCTAGATATCACCGAGGGATCTGTTTAGCCATGTGACATCTTGTTAGTCATGTAACATCTTGTTAGTCATGTGACATCTTGTTAAACATGGAGTGTCCTGTTAGCTGTATGGGGTTTGGTTCAAGTGTATTCAATCCAGACTCTCTATTAATTCATAATATGATATGACCAAACTATGTTTCAGAAAAGATAAAATTTTCCAAAAAAAAAAAAGAATTAGATTTAACTGGCCCAGGTGATTCTGTGTCGGTAGAAAAAAAAGTAGTAAATAGGTCACATAAAGTGTATAATACCGGTAAAAAAATATATGTTCATGTGAACCATTATGCCATGTGTATGATGTGTGTGAATATCTCAAGTGTTTGGTCATATGCACAGTTTGAGTTAAAATGTTGATACCTTAACTATCAGGTGATTCGACTAGACTGATTGGTGGGTTAAGTAAACGTCCTCTCTCTCCATCGGCAATATGGTATCCAGAAATAAATCCCATATGCAAATGTTGACGGTCTGGATCGATGAGAATGGCTTGTATTCATACGCGTTTATAGTTTCCCCTCCTTGGCACATACCTTGGTGTTATGATCCCTCAGCATTTATGGTAATATGTGTGTGCGACATATGTTCGGATTAATTTTCTCTTAGCACTCGAATTGTTAATCAGACCTCCCTTCCACACTTTCAACCCACCCACACGTGCTGCTAAATGTGTCCTTTGCAACGTGACACACACAGTTATTCTAGACTCACTCACTATAGTGATCCGTTCAGCAGCTACGTGTGAGTATAGATTCGTGAGTCGGTTATAAATATTCAATTATCCTTCCCGTTGAGCTGTTGCCACATTAAATATGAATGACGTGACTCGGGGAGATAACTCCCTGATAGCGGTTACGTTAAGACTTAGTGTTCCAGTCCTAATTAAACAAGCAGTGGTTTTATTTTTTTAGCGGTATATAACAGACTCCAACTACCTGAACGAAACCCCCCCCCTCCATACTATATACCGGACTAAACATAAACAGGAAATAGCTATACCATGTGTTAGATATTTCAGTTTTAGCAATAAAAAAAAACAAAATCATAAAATTTAGTCCTAATCTTTACTGTAGGAATTCTTGCCAACTTTTCATGTTATGCCACGAATTTTTTCAGGTTCCTGACTTACCTGAGGTAATTTTTTTTTTGGTGTCTTTTTCATCCGGGCAGATTGTATACCCATGTAATGTCAATATTGAATATATTAACAAGTTATGATAAATTTTAAATGTTGCTGAGAAAAAAAATGTGCATTAGAGGTCGTGTGAAGAGATGTGTTGGTAGCATGTAGGTGAATAATAAACATTTCTAGTAGAGTGACTGGTTTTTAAACTTTTAATTATTGACATTATTTGATCATATACAAATGTAAGTGTTAACCACCAAATCTACTTCAATTCCCCCTCCTCCTCCTCCCCTCCTCACACAATCTAATTCTTACCCCTCTTTATAAAGTCACAGAGAAGTTACTTGTTGTTGTTGTTTTTTTATGTAATGCTGTGTAACGCCCATGTATAGGTGAATACATATGATGATGTAATGCTGTGTAACACCCATTTATTGGCGAATACATATGATGATGCAATGCTGTGTAACGCCCATTTATTGGCGAATACATATGATGATGCAATGCTGTGTAACGCCCATTTATTGGTGAATACATATTATGATGTGATGTTGTGTAAACAATGAAAGCTAATTATTTGGGCCTAAGAGGAGTTTTCATCGGGACCGTCTTAACCCACGGGCCAGTCCTGGAGTTGGGGCCGGGCAGGGTGATGCAGACTACCAAAGCTAGTAAGCAATTATTTTAATTATTTTAAATGGTTAACGTGTGAATGCCAAAAACTATGGGGGTGTGGGAGGGGGGAGGTCCAGGGATCTTAAGACAGCTCGTACAGTCATATGAGTCACCAAAATCGAAAGCCTGTAAATGTAAGACGCCATTCTCTCTCTCTCTCTCTCTCTCTCTGTCTCCCCCCCCCCACACAAACACACTTTCTCAATCTCTCTTACCCAGCTGATCGTTAACTAATTAACTGCTGACCTGTGAAATATTAATTCTGATACAAATGTTGAAGATAGCGTCGTCTTGGATGATTGAAACTGAAATCTTATTATTATTATTGTTGGTTTTTGTATGTAATCACTACCATAAGTTTATTGCAAGCATCTTAATCGCAGAACTAATACAAATGTTGACAGCCCCCCCCCCTTTTTTTTTCAATTAAAACATTATATAACAAAACTCTGAGCCCACCCCCTTCCCTATATAACATTATATAACAAAACTCTGAGCCCACCCCCTTCCCTATATAACATTATATAACAAAACTCTGAGCCCACCCCCTTCCCTATATAACATTATATAACAAAACTCTGAGCCCACCCCCTTCCCTATATAACATTATATAACAAAACTCTGAGCCCACCCCCTTCCCTATATAACATTATATAACAAAACTCTGAGCCCACCCCCTTCCCTATATAACATTATATAACAAAACTCTGAGCCCACCCCCTTCCCTATATAACATGTATAACAAAACTCTGAGCCCACCCCCTTCCCTATATAACATTGTATAACAAAACTCTGAGCCCACCCCCTTCCCTATATAACATTGTATAACAAAACTCTGAGCCCACCCCCTTCCCTATATAACATTATATAACAAAACTCTGAGCCCACCCCCTTCCCTATATAACTTTATATAACAAAACTCTGAGCCCACCCCCTTCCCTATATAACATTATATAACAAAATAAAACCATACCCCCCTCCTCCCATACAGTGAACGGTTCCATACTGATGCGGTGACAGTGGTAGTACATATCCTATGGATTGTCCAGTATGACTTAGTCTTATATCCTATAGATATATAGTCGGTATTACTTGTAGGTCTTAACTTGTCCTAGAGATAGTCAGTATGACTTTTTAAGTCTAAACATAGTTTGTAATAGAGGGAGATATTACTGAGCACACAATTACAACTCTCAAGATAATAAGATTGTGTCTATATCGTGTCTTTTTGTATCCATAAAAGGTAATATTTAGCTTAAATAACTATTATAGAATATTGAATTTTTAAAATATCAATCGTGGTTTAAAGATGAATTGAGTTTTATCAGAATAAAAATATGTCTACACTTTTCTTTTTAAAATAATAATTATAATTATGTTCAATATGTTCCGGTTTCAGGGAGCCCTTGTATTTATAAAGTAAAGTTCCATCAAGTCCCTAACGGCTCATAGGGGCAGATGAAGTGCAGAATTCATCAGTTTCAGTCAACTCGGCATATAAAGGGATTGTGTGGTTAGCCCAATGCCCAGCCGCGTTTACTCACCCAGCATTAAGTCAGTACTCATTTAAAGCTGGGTGGACTTGGGAACTTTCACCAGGACCTGAAAAAAAATCCCAAGGTTCTCACCGAGTTTCGCTCTGAGGTTCGACAGTCGAGCTGTACACCACACGATATACATAGTGTGATAGAGACTCAGTTTTATACACTTTAGAAAAAAAAATAACGTCAAACTCCATCAGTCCTATTAGAAAAAAAAATAACGTCAAACTCCATCAGTCCTATGAAGAGAAGTCAATATGTAGTAGATTCCTTGACATTTCTGTGTATTCTCTAAATTTACTCCCGTTGTTTTTTTTTCTTCAGTGTGCACATGTACTTTTGTTTACCCTCAGTTATTCAATGACACAGATTCCCTGTCCAGACATAATCAATCTACATGAATACCGTTTATATGTATCAATACATTGATTAAATATCATTCTAATATGCATTTGGTTGATTGTATATGAAATGTTACTCTTTGGTCTAAAAAAATTCTTTTTTTTTCTGTTTTCTGACTAGCTTTAAATGCGTTTTTTTAAAGTTACAAATCATATTTAGTTTCTCAATGATTGAAACGTGTTTATAACAACGGCGTGTTCAGGCATCATTTAAACACATGATAAACACATTTGCTCCACCAGCTTTACATGACTTCTCCCTCCTCCCCACCCCCTCTTCCCATTGTGGAAATGAGGTCCGACCTGTTTCCTGAAGTTTTGCCGTCACTCTTGTAACCGACTGGTCCCAGTGTGAGTTCCTTATTGACCAGCGTTTAATATGAACTTCCGGTGTGGAGAGCGACGTCTTTGTGGGTAGGACGTTGGTGAGAACAAGACGTATGACGTATGGATTGATTTCGATTGGTCCCAGGTCGCAGGTAATTATCGTGTGAGCTGGTAGCCGCACTAATTACAAGTCAGTTAATGAAGTGTACAGTGTTTACTTGCCTGCCAGGACAGCAGTCACTAACAAGAAACGTTTGCCTTGATTGAAAAAAAAAAAGAAATTATTTAGCATGAGAAAAACAGCTGCTTTATATGGTATACAGATGATATTGCCATAACAAGACATAGAGCTGATATTTGCATTACATAACATAGAGCTGATATTTGCATTACATAACATAGAGCTGATATTTGCATTACATAACATAGAGCTGATATTAGCCTTACATAACAAAGAGCTGATATTTGGCTTACATAACATAGAGCTGGCATTTGCCTTACATAGCATACAGCTGGTATTTGTCTTACATAACATAGAGCTGGCATTTGCCTTACATAACATACAGCTGGTATTTGCCTTTGGTGACACAAACAGTGACAATAATACGTATGAGCAATCTCTTGAAACATTTTTCGTTTTGCCAATACCAGAGTGTTAACATTCACAAAGTCCCGAGTTAATCAATAATTTTATTATCTGTGTTGCAACATTCTTTGTTACAAATATTTCTCCCCTCCCTCCATTTTTGCCCATCTCTCTGTTTTCTACATGATAAGACACGCTTTCATTTATATATATATATACTATTTAAAACTGTGTACTATCCAATGCTTACTATTTGGTGTATTTATGAAATGTGTTGTGGTTGCATACAGTCATGTGTAAACTTAGACAACTCGAAACTTTGTTACAATGGAAGCAAGCCGTGTTTAAATAAAACTGACGGTTTACTTGCACTTTAGCAGAATCGGTCGTAGCACCAGTTTCCGTTACATGTTGATGTCAATGTGGTCGAACAATCTCACATACGACACAAACTTAGACATTAATTCATAACTATATTAGAGGTTAAAGGTTGAATGTATCAATACTAATCTAGAGGTTGAAGGCTGAATATATCGATACCAGTCTAGGGGTTGAAGGACTGAATATATCGATACCAGTCTCTTGTTGTCATTATTACTAGTGAGCTCATTGTGACAGTGTGTAAAGTGTGTTTCCTGACGTTAATCCTTTATAGCTGCACAGTGTGTTGTCGTGTGTTGATCTACAACAGATGTTCCTGGGTCAGGTTTAGACCGTTCTGTTATTTTTTTTAGTTGGTTACCAGCTGCGCATTAACAGGTGCTGGTATACATTGTTATATCACACCATCAGCGCATATTACTGTTAAATGATGGTCTTTTTTTCAGAGGAAATGCGTTTAGTTTTGACAGCATAATGTTTCTGGTTGGACATGGTTTGGAAAAAGAAAGCTGTTTGGTATACCGAGATAAAGAAGTTATTAACTTAGTTGGCCTATATCTTGACCGAGTGTAGGACAAAACCCCCAGCGGACATAACCCTTAGCGGACAAAACCCCCAAAATATTAAGATTGAATATAAGTCAATATTATTAATACTTCTATGTATATTAAGTTGACCATGGGCTAAGGGAAAAGTTTGTCGATATAAGATATCATGTCTTCTTCTTCCTCCTTCTTCCTTTGGCTCTACAGCCCATTTAGGGCCCTGGCCTGCCATACTACACTTCTCCACTTTTCCCGATCCATGGTCTTCTTCCTCCACTCTCTCACTCCTATGGCTTTAAGGTCTTTCTCCACTTCCTCCAACCATCTGCTTCTTGGCCTGCCTTTAGGCCTTTTCTCATTAGGTGTTGTCTTATAAATCGTTTTTGGACCTCTGTTGTTTTCGATTCTTTCTATGTGCCCTACCCACCTTAATCTATTCATTTTAATTTCAGCTGTTATATTTGGTTCTTCATACAGTTCGTACAGCTCTGAATTGGTTCTACTTCTCCACTCGTTATTGTCCTTTACTGGCCCATATATTTTCCTAAATATTTTCCTTTCCCAAGTGTTTAGCATATTTTCTGCTTGTTTGCTGATGGTCCATGTTTCGCTACCATATGTTACTGCTGGCCGGATCATTGTCTTGTATATGGTTTTTTTTATTTTTCTGGAGATCAGTCTGTTTTTCAGTATTTTATGCAGTGTATAATATATTCTGTTCCCTACTTCTATTCTGTTTTTTATCTCTATCATTATATCGTTTTTCTCACTTATGGTTGATCCCAGGTATTTAAAGTTTTCTACTCTTTCAAATGCTCTATCACTGATTTTGAAAAATTTTTCTCTTCCTTCTTTTTCATTTCTTTGTAACAGCATATATTGAGTCTTTGTTTCGTTTACTGTTAAACCTGCTTTCTGAGCTGCTGTTTCTAATTCTGTGTATGCTTTTGCTATATCCTTGCTTTGCTTTCCTATCAATGTTATGTCATCAGCATATGCAAGGTATTGGATGGGTTCTGTAAATATTGTTCCTGTTTTCTGGAGCTTTGTTTTTTCACTTCTGAGGTAGTGTGTTATAGTTCCTCGCTTATCCAACTGTACGTTTCTTATGACTTTTTCTAGGGTTAAGTTGAAAAGTATGCACGAAAGGAGTCTCCTTGTCTAAGTCCTTGGTTTACTTTAAATTCTCTTGAGCTTTCCCCTTGGATTTTCACTTTGCTTCTTGAGTTGTTTAATGTCATACGTACTAGTCTAATGAGCTTGTTGGGGATACACAACTCCTGCAATGTTTGTAAAGATAATTTCTATTGATGCTGTCATATGCCATCTTGAAATCTATGTACAGCTGATGTAGGTTTATATTATGCTCATAACATTTTTCTAGAGTGTTTCGAAGGGAAAAGATGTAGTCTGTGGTTGCTCTGCTAGGCCTGAAACCACATTGATAGTCACCTAATACTGTTTCACTGAAATTCCCTATTCTGCAGGCTATTATTTTTGTTAGTATTTTATAAACAGTGTTGAGAAGTGAGATTCCTCTGTAGTTGTTGCAGTTAAGTTTCGAACCTTTCTTGTGTAGCGGAACTATTAAGGCTGTTTCCCATTCTGTTGGCATTATCTCTTCTTTCCATATTTTATTGACCATCCTGTGTATTTCTAAGTGTAGTGTGCGTCCTCCATATTTGAGTAACTCAGCATTTATGTTATCTTCTCCTGGTGCTTTATTGTTTTTGGTCTTTTTAATAATATTATTTATTTCTTCTATGGTTGGTTCTTCTATTTCTGCCCCATCGTCCTCTGCAATGTTTGGTACATCATTTTCGCTGTCAGTTTTAATGTTCAGCATTTCTTCAAAATATTCCGCCCACCTTTCTAGAACCATTTCATTTTCTATAAGCAGGTCGCCTGATATCATGTCTGTCAACACAATATATCATTAGGCATGTTGCTATGTTGTTTTACCTAAATAAAGGATTGGCTGTCGACCACTGTGGTTCTTATGATGTTTGTTTTATCGTCTGCTATAAAATGTGTGTCTGGCTCGAGAATTAAAAGGTAGAATAAAGATACGGTCATTGTTGACCTTGGGATAAAACCTTTGAATTTGTTAACAGGAGAATGACTTATGACCACTGTGAGTCGACGGGTTAATGCAGCTTATTGGGGTACTTTAAAAAAAATTCCCTTTAAATACGTATTTTTATATATTTTTTCATCCAGGTACTATATATATTACATTTTGTAATAAAAATGATGGCCAAATAATAGGTTTTATAAAAAAAGTAGGAGTTAGGTCCAGTGGGGGTTTTGTCCGCTGGGGTTTTTGTCCGCTGGGGGTTTTGTCCGCTGGCGGTTTTGGCTTGGGGGGTTTTGTCCGCTGGGGGTTTTGTCCGGATACCGCTATAATATTGTGTGTCTGGCGCGGGAATTAAAAGGTAGAATAAAAATACAGTCAGTCTTGACCTTGGGCTAAAACTGTTCCTTTTGTTTGTTTTACATGGTAAGATAAGCTGTCTGTTGATGTAAAATTAACAAGAGATTGTTATACTCGAGCAACAGTGGTTAAATATCAAACACATCAGTTGACTAACTCGAGTACTGTCCTTTTTTCAAGAAATTCTTGGCGACCCTCAAAAATCCGATTTTTTAAAGGTCATGCTGGAGGTATTTGTCCTAAGCTCATAACTATCAGTCTGGACATGCTGCAACATTGTGTATATATTCTATTCATGCCATTTATTGTGACCTTAATAATCCTCTAAGAATGCATTCACCTTGACATGTTTATGATTAGCCAATCAAACGTCAGTTTTGTGGTTTTTTTTCCACCAAACTGTTCCTTTGAAAGTCTGGTTAAAAAAAAAAGTAAAAGTTCTCTTAACCCTAATGGGCCATAGGGGCAGATGAAGTGTAGAATACATCTTTTTCAATAACCTCGGCATATGAAGGGATTGTGTGGTTAGCACTACGCCCAGTCATCTTTACTTCCCAACTTAAGTCAGGTACCCATTTAAAGCTGGGTGAACTTGTAGGACATTAAACAAACTTTCACCTAGGACCTGAACAATTTTCCTTGGGTCTCACCGAGGATCGAACCCAGGACTCTCAGTTCGAAAGTCTAGATAGCAGAGGAAAAATATTTGGGGATACACATTTATTTTTACTCCGTGTTAATTGTAATCTCTCTGACGTTTAACATCCTTCCATGATTGATTGATAAGCCCGTCGTTATATGAATAATAAAAAACAAATGACAAGTCAAAAATAGGCTTTATTTCTCCTCGACTCTCTAGCCATGACTGTACTTTGGTTAGTTCAGTAGATGTTATATCTAAATAACATGACAATCTAGTCATGACTGTACTTTGGTAAGTTCAGTAAATGTTATATCTAAATAACATGACGATCTAGCCATGACTGTACTTTGGTTAGTTCAGTAGATGTTATATCTAAATAACATGACAATCTAGTCATGACTGTACTTTGGTTAGTTCAGTATATGCTATATATACATAACATGACAATGTGTTTGTTTCCACATTTAGAAGCGGTTTTTTTTTAGAATAGCTTTTTCCACGTGACCTAATTGGATATCAGAGGTCTACTTGACATTACATGTTACCCATAATCTACTTGATGTTTACTTTCTTTGTATTCCATTGTGTACTTAAATCCTCGCGGCAATAAACAAACCCCGCTAGTAAATATTGACAATAAAGTGCCATTATGGAGAACACGAAAACGCCTTTAAGTAGAAGCCCAGATCTTCTTGAAGTGAACTACTGTTTTAATTTGCAGGACCGACCGTCGGGTGGGTCGTGACATAATCCCAACGCATTCTGAGATTACGTCCACTTGGTCTGGCGGTCACTTGACATTTACACGGGGGAAATGTCACATTACAGGCAAGATGCTAGAAAAGATGAGAGAGAAAGGGGAAGGGGGGTGGAGGGTTAACCCACATTTTGTGCAAGTCTGTATACTGTATACTCTGGCCGGAGGGGGGGGGGGGAGATTTGTTTGGTTGGTGAAAGGGGGGCGGGGTAACAAATAAGAAAAACTAATAATAGCTGTTTGTAATGTTCATTTCACATCCCCCTCCGTGTAACGTCTCGTTCAGTTGTTGGTACTTGAGGTTTGTAGGGGAAACAGAAATGTCATTTGAACTAGACGTCAAGTGTTACAGTTAGTTTAAAGTTATATCGTCATTATTTTGTTGTTTATTATTGACGTGAAGTTGTTCTTTTTATTGTTAGTTGTTATTGATTTTCGTGAGTTTTGAAATATGTTTTTTTTTTTTAAATTGTGTGTTAAATAGATGCAAATAAATAATGAAACGAATTTGACATAACGCCACTTTTGATTTTATCATCATCGGACACTAATTTGATTTTTTTTATAATTAGGTACTCATTTGATTATTTTTTCGTATCATGCGTACTCTCTCTCTCTCTCTCTCTCTCTCTCTCTCACTCACACACACTGGGGGTCCTCTTGACGTTTTGTCCAGATACCCACTCACACACTCACACACACTCACTCACACACTCACTCACACACTCACTCACACACTCTCTCACACACTCACTCACACACACACACACTCACACACACTCACTCACTCACACACACTCACACACAAACCCATTTGCTTTGAAATGTTTAAAAAAAATTTGACTTACGTGGCAGTCAGCTGATCTTACAGGCGCCGTGCACAAATCTGAAGAAATGTAACACGTTCACCCAGATCATTCATCCGTGACTTTGTTCTCATCTCTCAGTTACTACTGTTGTTGTTTTTTTTACACACAGACAGCAGTCATGCAAATCAGTCGACCGTGACTTCATGCTCTCTTTCGAGTTTACCCATTACAGACAGAAGAAAGAGAAATTTCAAAACAATAACATGAACAGTCGTACCGTGGAGATTATGAACACATTTTTATTCATTCATGGCTGGCCAGGCTGGGCCAACATTCTCTGTGCTTGGAATAAACTGAATATGCGTACTTATGTGTGTGCCAGCTTATGCGTCATGGTGTCCTGTGTGTGTATGTGTGTGTGTTTCAGCACACAAAATGTCGATCAATACCAATCATAGTCAGTGAAATCAAGGAGGGAACACAGTGCAGGACAAAGAAGTACCCGCCACTCACATAGAATGAAGGGGGGGGCATTTGATGGACCTGCTGCCTCGACAGTAATTTGGACTTCATGTTGTGTCTAGAGAACTTTTTAACAGGAAATTTGTAACAATTGTTAAAAGGACCGGGGGGGGGGGGATCTAGAAAGGTCGGGGAAAAACAAGGTCAGTTAAGTCAATGTGAACACTTCGCTAAAGAAAAACAAATAAAAAAAAAGCAAGACTTTGAGCCCCCCCCCCCAGGCTAGGTGTGGAGTGGCCCCCCCCCCCGCTTAAAAAGAAGAAAAAGAGGAAAAAATAAAGAAAAAGTAACTAAAATGAGCAGGCATCCCCTTGCTGGGTATTGGTGCCCCCCCCCCCCTGCTTACTTTGACCTGCTTATTCTACTTTATGAAACCAGTTATACTAATACATGAAGTAGTTTATTGCGAATTATGGGAAACTGTGTAATCCTGTGTTTTTAAGTTATAAATTTCATCAATTTAAAATTTTTAACGAGAAGTAGTTTATTATTTATAGCCCTAGCTAAAACATATAATTGAAAGAAATCATAACAATTGCCACTTAAAGCATGCAGCATAAATTATCTTTAAAAATGAAATAAAAAGATAGTGGAAAAACACTTACTTAAATATTACAGTCACTAGTTGACTCTCATATTTATCAGTGTCATAGATTCTTTAAAGTATACAGTGTTGTATTAAAAAAAAATACTGAAAAAATTAAAAAAAAAAAAGAAATAATAATGTATGAAGGGAACACTGGAGAAAAGGGTAGAACGTATAGCACTTGTCAGAAACAGATGATTTCTACTTCTCATCTGAATCCAATAGCTTTTATGAGAACCTTTTCTTTACTTTAAAGTATAGATTGTTTCACTGGCCTATTGGTATATGTTTAGTCTTTGAGAATATCTCTATAAAATAAATTTAATGAGAATTTGTCCTCTTTTTGGTGTTATGATAAAGCTCTAGAAATCTTTTGGATGGTAATGAATGATTATTTTATGTCAGCAATACCTGCTCTTTTATTAATAATTTGCAATTATTTAAATGAATCCCACATTTCTGTACACTCAACAATTTTTAGCCAAAAACATTCCAGTGGTTGATGATACTGATAGTATGAAGAAAGTTGCAGTGAATAATGGAGACTCATGCAGCAAATCTCAGCAAGTGTTGGAAGATATGAGGTAGGTAAACTGAAAAAATTGAAGCACTTAATTTTAATCATGTATGGCTGCATCTTTATGTTGTAAAATAGAAATGAAAGGCATCCGTCGAGAATCTATATGACTTTAGAAGTTCTATTCATTAGTTTTTTTTTAGCCATAAATTATAATTCTATGATTTTATTACCACTATGCCCATCCACTTTGCCCATCCTTTTTCCCAAGAAATACTGTAAGTCCCCTAACGTATTTTAAAACTCTACACTTTTTACAGTTTTGTGCCATTTCTTAAATTCATAATAGATGTAAACAAAATATCAAAATTAGCAATTTTAACGATTAATCTTATTTTATTTAATTGTGTTATCTTGAGATGATGTGCTCTAATTACTTAAAAATATAATACCGTTGTGGCCAAATGTGCTCTTCCAGTTAAGTGTGACTTCCAGAAGTTGAGTCTTTGAACTTTTTCATTTTTATTAAAACTAGAATGCAGGTTTTATTCATTTTTGTACATTTTTTTTGTTATATAGAAATGAAGCCAAAAGTGTTCAATTGAAGATGACCTATGGAAATCCTTTGACATGAGAAAATGAACAGGTTAAGGTAATATAATAAATGCACTAGTATGCTTTTATTTATTATTGTTAAATATTAAAATGTTTGAATGCATAGTGGTTAATCTGTTCTTCTATCATCTTTCATTAATTAATTGTCACAAATAAAATAACAGCTTCTGAGGACTATATCAGAACCAAATCTGACCTGCTTATTTTCACCGCGGAAGATGTTGACCTTCTGTTGGAGATTCCCCTTCTTCTCAACTTCAGATCTACAGTGAGACGCATCACAGTTTAGATTTGACCATAATTCCAGAGGTACAATATCTAATTTATTTAATTAATTTTCATTGCTTAAATCAACTACTCTATGACTTAATATTTTTTCCTGTGACTTTCTTTTAATTAGTTAATGAGCTTGCTAAAATTTACAATTTTAGAATGAGAATAATGACAATATTGATGAGGTTGACAAGCCACTGTAGAGGAAGAAGATGATGAGTTTTCAGAGGAGTCAATTATCTTAGAAAAGTAAGCAATCGGTTAAACACTTTAAATATAAATTTTTTAGGCATTGGAATAACTGGCATCATGCATTAGCTTGAATGATAAAAGCATAATGTATGCTTCAAGGCCTTAATTCAGTATGTTTATCTGAGAAACTGGTCACCATATTCTTCCCATACTTTTTAAGTCATATAATGTCAGATGTTTACTACTTTATGAAAATGGTGGACATGGAATTTAGGCCCTACTTTTATATGATGAAAAGAAACGTGAAATTGAAAGTTATCTACATGATGAAATAGGAAATGATTTTTTATTTGTTAATTTAGTGATGAAGAAGAGGATGATGATGATATGAAGCGTATGATGGAGTCAATGCAGACGTATATTGATGATGAGGGTTCTGAGTATGACAGTAGTTTATCTAAAAATAGTGTGTACATTTTTAGTTTTTGGTTTCGTAAGCTAAATTTACATCAAAAAAAAAAAAAAAAAAAAAAAAATATTGATAAATTGTTATTACAATTACATTTTTATTTTCTAAGCAATGTTTTTTTCATTGCCATTTATTATTTAAAAACACTGGATCTAGAAATTGATAATTTTTTTCTATCTATGTCATAAAAACAGCTTTTGATTTTTAAGTTTAACATCAGATAATATTTGATTTAACTATAGATTTGGAGGAGACCAAGGTTAATGTTGATAAAGACGGTGACACCACCCAAGGAAACATACAGACACCTCAGTCAGATTCACAAGATGCAGAGGAAGAACAAGCTGAAGATGGTGATGATGAAAGGGACAGCAATGAAGATGACAGTGAAAATCTGAAACTTGATAAAGTCACATTGCAAGCTGTCCCCAAACTTGGATTGGGTCAGTAAAATGTCATTTTTGGGAGCTCTAAAAATTATCAGTCATTGCTTGCACTAAAATTAACTCTTGAAATTCGCTTCCGGGTTTTTTGCTCCCTCAGAATGTAAAAAAATGCACATTTGGCATGTAGTTAAAATATGTCTAATGACTGATTTTACAAACTTTTCTTAATTAGTTATGCTTCACATTGGAATGCTAAATACTGTTGTATTACCCTTTGTTGGACTGTGATTCATTTTTGTCTGAATATTGAAGGAATTTATTTTAATATTGGTTAGAAAATGACAATATACATATAGTTTTCTTGACTGATTGTGCATTGAAAAGCATACAAAATTATCTATTACCATTCACAATAAGTTTGGGTTTCAGACTTTATTCATAAGCTCAAAATCATGCATTGCTTATCAAAGTGCCAAAAAATATAAATATATGAGAAATTTGTTTGTGTATGCCAAAAAAAAAAAAGCAAATTTAAATGAAATTTTCTGATGTGCTCATGTTTTATAAGAAAATTTTGTACAGTGTACAGTGTATTACATTTTTTTGTTGATTGCTTAACTTTTGGGCATGAAAGTTTCTTGGTGCGCCATGTACATGGATTTGCCTTCTTTCTATGTTCAAATCTTTAAACCTTTGCTGGTTTTATCTCTGAAAATATATTTCAAGTTAATATTTGTAGAATGAGTTACTTGACAACTTCAAGTTACCAAATTCAGTCCTGTCTATCTCATTCACTGTAGCTGACAAAACTACTTCTGTTTAGATGGAACTGATGAGGATGATGAAGATAACACTTTTGGAGATGGCTTTGAAGATGGTAAAGATTATGATCGCTTTTGGACATTTAGAACAAATGCGCCTAAGAATTGCTTGACTTGCTAGGTGCAGAAAAACTCAGAGATGTTTATGCCAGATCCAAGTAAAGTTATTTTTAATCATTAATAATAATATTTATAATTTTTCTAATAACTTATTTACAAAATCAAAAAATCTTTATTTTAACTTAAATGTGTTACGGCTCAATATAATTTGTGTTAGCTAAAAAATTATGTAAATACATGCACTTTTTTATAATCCTTGCTTGTGGAGATCCATCGAAGACAGAAAATACAAATATGGAGAATGCCACTAAGGAGGTTCTTAAATTGCTTGGTTCTCAAGCAAGTGAAACATTGTTTGCAAAGATATTTCAATTGGTTATTTCAGATAATGTTTACACGGAAGGTAAAGTATTGAAAGTTTTAAAAATGAATCATTATTTTTAATTGTAACCATAGTTTTTTAACATTAAAATAAAAATGTACACATTTGAAAAAAGGTTAAATTTGACTATTATGAAATGTATTTAGAAGTTTAAAAGATTTCTGGATTTGTATGTAGTATTTTAAGCTTCATTTGAGATTGTTTTTTTTTGTTTTTTTAATCTATATATAACTTGATCAAAAACAACAGATTATTTAGTAAACGGAATGTGTGTGTTTTTTTTTTGTGTGGCAATAACAAATATATCATTAAATGTCTGATTTTCACCAGGTCAATGAGACTATTTTAACATTTTTATTCGTCATCACCCATTCATTTTTAAATACATGTACTGTATTTTTTAATTGACCGTTTTTTCAAAAGCCATTTTAATTTAGAGTGCATTAGTAGGAAACATGAGTTTTTATAAAGACTGCTGTTAGTATAACAAGAGTATCAGATTTTTTTTATTTTTAATATTTAAAATCAGTTATGCTTGTAAGTTAAAAAATAATTATTAAAAAAAAACATCTTACATGAAATTGTGAATTTTAAAATTTGTTATGGTTTTCAGACTTATAACAGACTTTAAAGCAAATTTATTACTTGAGATTTTATAACTCGAAAAAACGTGATGTTTTACCATTGTCTGTGGATACAGGGAATTATATCCTTGATTTTTTAAAAATGTTTGAATGTTTTTTAATGCAGTGAATGTGCATTTTATTCTATTTATAATTTGATCGCAGAATATAAATAAAGAAACAGAAAAGTTTCACCTCATTCATTAAGGCTTATCAACTATCAGTTGGCTTTATTTTATTCATTTGTATTTCAGATGACCAGTGAAATGAAAGAAATCCTGGCCAGTTTTATACATTACATCATTTTGTGCTGATTTTTAAATTAGCTTAGTTTTTGTGTCCTGAATGTAGCCACACTATTATATGTCAATTTGCAAGATAGTTTCTAGCCTATTTTACTGAAGTGCTTTCTTAATTGTCCTTTTTTTTTTTTGTGAAAAAAAAATCTTATTGATATGTTACACTTTTTTTGTTTATTCTTCATGTGATTAAAAATTAACTGTTGATTTTTCTTTCTATTTACCATACAAGTCCATTTGTAAAATTTGACAATTTTATTATGATTATTTTTTCATTAAATATCAAGCTTTCAAAATGTTTTTATTACACTGTATATTTGTTTGTGTGCTTCAATTTAAGTTGCTATTCACTCATAGGGATAATGAACTTTATGCAATGGACATTTGGTTGTGTATTTTATTCATAAAGTATTATTGTTATGATTTTCCTATTCAATATATTTTCATCTAAGCTGTTAGGTTAAGTAAAAAAATTTTGTCAGGCATCCATTGTACATGAGAGTTTAAAACATAGTATATTGTAATAAAATAGTTATACTGTTAAAAACATATCTCAAAATTGTAGTCATACAGTTAATTTGTGAGCATTTTTATTTTGTTTAATAGTATGTCATTTTTAATTTACAAAAGAATTGTTAAATTTAATATTATTTCTTCCTTTGTGGGTTTAGAATAAGGAAAATTTTGCAATAATACTAAATTGATATATGTATTGTTAATTACATAAATTACTAACATGTGTAAAAACCGTTGTTTTTGGTAAATGATAACCGATCTCTGAAAATCATAAAAATTTTCAAAAAAGTCAATTTAAAAAAAGCATTTACATTTGCATTTGTTGTTTTTTCTCCATATAACTGATTTGTTAATTTAAACTTCTGTAGACAACATATGAATAAAACATTTTTATTTTTCAAAAGATTTTTGACGATTCCAATTATAATGAAAAATATTTATTTAAATGTTATTTTTTGGAAATGATTTTTATGTATTGGAGGAAAAAGGTCATTTAGTAGATTTATACATATCTTTGTCCTTTTTATTTTAAGACAATGCCTAATACTAAAATCAAAATTTTGCTTATACATATAAACAGGACTAATAGCATCTTGATTATGTTTTATTTGATCTTTAACATTATTTGAATTTAATTTTGATTTATAAATTATCTAGAGCCATAGTCAATCTCTTTTTCAGAAGTTTTATTTATTCAGTATGACTACCAATAAATATGGTTCTACTTTTTTTTATACTTTCTGCTCAAAGTTTTCATTTTTATTTACCTTTAACCTAATGCTCTAAAATTTGACAAATTCACTTAAAAAGATTAGTTAGTAATTAAATTAAACAGAATTTTCGAAGTAATTTAAATATTAACTAAATAAAAAATATTAAAAAAAAAAATAGACTTCAATTTAAATGTACTAAAAAGTAAAAATATATTTTGATTAGATCATATAAAGATGCTTAAAGAAATTATATTGAAAAAAGTGTGGATGTAAGAAAGAAATGGAATAATTTACTGATATCTATTTCAGAAATAAAATGAAATAATTTATCAATATTACTACTACACCTTTTTAGTCAATATAATTTCTATAAATATTTGTATGATCTAATCCAAAGAAAATTTATTTGTACTTTTATTAAATTTAAATAAAAGTTTGTTTTTTTTTCATTTACTTTTATAAAATTATTTTTTTTTAAGCTAATATTGACTCTAATAAGTGGTGTAAATGAAAGACTGTTCTACAGGTAGGCTCTCAAGACTTCTGGTTTGTAAGAGAATAATTCAAAATTTCTTCTTCTAATAATGCAAGGTCATAATAGTCCAGGCTAAACTAGACTGTGTGCCATCAACTGACCCAGTTGATTGAGTTAAATGTGTTATGGTGATGTGTCAATAATGACTAACTTTAAACTGATTGAGAACTCTCTGTGTGTCCTCTCTGTCACTTTCTGTCTATGCATTGTTGAAAGAATTTCACTTGGCTTTGTTATAAAGTTTACAGACAATAATTAAAAAGCCTACTAAACTTTAAAAAACTCTCACAACTCAGCCCCCTTCATGAATCTGACTAACTTGAGACACCATTATCTCTATCTGTACTTCTTCTCTCTTAATATAAATGTTAAAAAGTTATTAGCATAAGAGCAATGAGAATCTAATTAATTGACTGGAATGTTTTAAAATAGAGTATTGGGTTTTGAGAAATTCTCATATAATTTATCTTAGATTAGAAACTTATACAGCCAGATGGAGTGAATTGAATAAAAGTTTAAAAAGATACAAACACATTCTCCACTATCATTGAATTGAATAGTCTATTTTATTACAAAATATTTAACACTTATAAAAAATCATAAAAAAAATAAAACAAAGATGGATTCATTTGAAAACACTTAGAGATCATATATTTTAAAGGTTGGTAAATTGACATGTACATGTAGCTGAAATATTCTCAGCCTCTGAGTAAACTACTGCTTCTTGTGCCAGTAAATAATTGTTTACATTTTTCAAAGTTCATTTTCAGAATATTTTTACTAGCTTTCTGTCAAAAACGAGCTTTCAGTAGCTATGTTTCATTTTTTGCACCTCACTACATTTATCACAGTTGGACAGGTGTAACAGTGATGTAAGAAGATTCTTTAATTTCAAGGATTACACCCAAGATTAGAAGACTGTCAGTCTCATATATAAAGCAATAGTGAATAAAACACAAAACTTCGAGTGATATTTACATTGCTGTACATAAATTATTTTTAGTAAAACAAAATGCACATGTAACAAAAAATTTCTCTACTTTTTAAAGCACAATAGTTGGTTTCTATTAAGTAAAGAATAAATTGTTTTCAGCTGAATAATTTAATTTATATGTCTTGTTGAACATTAGAAAAATATTTTAAGAGGATAATGGTCAGTGAGTAAAAAAATTATTGTCACTGAATTTTCAAAATACACTGTATTGTTGTATCATTAGAACTGAGGGGAGATCAGTAAGGAAGGGCCTGAAAGGCCACTTCAAAATTATGAAGTTTTCTGCATTTGTGGTAACAAAGAGAGACAGTCCTTCAATTTAAAAATAAATACTCAGATCACATTTAATCCAAACATCCCCTGCAGGCATTCACTCATCTTTAGAAATGCCAGTCTCTGGGTAGATGTATTTTCAGTGGATCAATGATCTTCTACATTTGACATACCACCTTCTCACTACACATGGGGCAGGTCTCTTCAGTTTCCAACATCCTGAACAATTAGAAAGTGTTGACATATTATCTTAACAGAGATGAGTAGCTTGAGTAAATGTTGTGTTTTAAAAAAGTAATCAAAATATTTCCTGTTTCTGTAAAAAAAAGGGAAAAAATAATTTGATTCCTTTCTAAATATTTGTATGATCTAAAGAGTTATATTTACTTCTTAACTTATTTGAATAAAGTTAATTTTTAAAAGATTTTTTTTATATTTTTCTTCATTTAAAGAAAGAAAATTGCCCAAACGCAGGTTAATAAAAGTAACAGGCTTTACTTGAGAAATTCTGAATGAATGGCTGTAGTCGCAGTTGGGGCAAGCAGAGAAATCATCTCGGAGAACATGACGACCCTAGAGATAACATAGAATATGATGTGTAGACAGGATTGATAATCATTATACATTTACATGTACATGTATAGTTAAAAATATTCTAGTATATTCATACTTAAAAACAGTTTATAATGATGATCTTAATTAATGAAAATACATGTAACTATCATGCAAGCAGTTTTTCTTATAAATATCAAGTAACTAATGAAGAATTATTACAATCTATAAGCTATTTAATTTAAGAAAAATATTTTATATGTACAAACTAAGCAATGGATGTTCTTTAAATTTGTTCAGTCTGATATTTACTATGCTAATTGTTTCCAATTATTAGGATTTTGTTAAACTTATTTTGAGTAGAATTCTATTAAACATATAAAAAAATGATGCTGCCTCTCATAAACAGTGTGTCTCCTTTATTAAATGTGAATGAAAATTATAAATGGTTACAAGAAACAATAAGTTCAAAGTGAACTGCAATTTTTCAGCAAAGTTCATGAAAAGATTTGATTATGTTAGGGAAAAAAACAGGTCATGTACAATGCTAAGTATACAATGTATTTATTATACATGAAAAGATGATTGGAAGACTGCATAACTAAAGGTCCGGATAATCGTCTTACAATTTTAAAATGTTTATAGAGCATAAAAGATTAGATGCTGCACATTGAAGAGAAATAAATACATTTCTGTTTTAAAACAGCATCAAAATAAATCAAAGTTTTCATACTAATTTTAGGCATTGCAGAAAATATATCAAATCTACACCCAAGATATCACCACTTAAATGATATTATCAACAAAGTTTAATGACTGTCAACTTAATGTCACTATACAGTATGGGATTGTGTTCTTACAGTCACACAGAAGTTCAGTCTCAGGTATCTGAAGCCACAAACGGACAAGGTGCCAATGGTTCTTCTTCTCTGTTTTGTCTGGCTTGCGCACTATCATTCATTTTCTTTTGTATTTCAAGTCAATAGCATTTCTGTACTCTGGTCTCATCAACATGGCAGCATAGCTAAATGATGAATTTTTTAATCCTGCCCTGTGGCATTCAATAACTGTTGATGTCAAAATCGGGACAACATCTACAAAGATAAAGAAAATAGAAATCGAAATAATTGTTAAAATAAAGCTTTCAGGACACTGTAAAAAGAGATCACTAAATAATGAATTTAATAATAACTTAATGAGATGGAAACTTGCTAATATTGTTTGCTACACGTATCAGCATCCTGGCCTCTTCATATGATCTCCTCTCTTTACATGGATCTTTATGATAAATAATAAAAATTTACTAGAAGATTGTTTCCTATAGTGAAACTAGGAGCTGGTACTTTTCATTTTTTAAACATATGACTTTATGGTTTAAAACATTTGGGAATTTCAAGCAGCCAAATAATCCTCACATGCCATAAAATTGACTATTATCAGGGAACTTCTTTGTTTTAAAAATGCTGTCTACTATGGCCAACATTTTATGAGAAACTGGCTATAAATATTATGAAAGTACTATGATAATTCAAAACAAACTGTGTGGTAATGTCAGTGAATTAAATTGAACGATATTATTCAAGAAAAATAAATGTTAACACATTTTACCTTGACTAGTATATAGCTATGTAAAATCATCAAATTGACAGCCATCTCTGATGGAATTTTGATCTTGTGTTCTTTCAGTTCTTGATACATGCTGAATAACACATCATGGGCATTGCGGTACTCCCCTTATTAAAACAAAAGAAAAGTTTAAAACCAGCAATAATTGATAACTTCATCAGCAGATTTTATTATTCAGTTTCTTAGTGATAAGTTACTAATTGAGTAATAATTAGAGAGCTAGCACACTAACTAGAGCTACTGATCAATTAATTTTTTTAATCAAAATGAATGCATATTTAAAAATTTTAACTGAATTCTTAACGCAAGCAATTTAATTTATTATTTGCATGGAAACATGCTTGTCTATCATTATATTTCCGTGGCCACCTGCATGTGGCCCTTCATTGGTTTTGAGGGTTCTCTTAAGAGCCATTTTCTATTTTTATTACTTCTGTTCATTAACAATTGTTAAATCCACTGTTGTGCAGCTCTTTATATTATATAGTCAACGTTAGTGTTAAATTCTATAAAATGGTTTTATGTTACAGCGATTAAGCATTGGTATATATGTATATTAGATTATTAATGCTGACAGTTTAATCAGTGTCAGTTCAATTTTGACACGTCACAACCCATTTCCTTTCCTCAAAAAATATTGGACACAAAGTTCTATCCCATAAGTTGGTTGCTAACACATGACATGAGTCAATTAAAGTGTCAAAGCATAAGCGGATGTTAACTAATTGTATAATTCGGGGTCAGAAAATAGACTTAGTAAAGTGCATCTAGCTGCTATGATTTCAAGTTCTTTTGGTTACATTTTCTTTTCTTAGTTGTTCTGATCTTTACTGATCAGTTTCTTTTGAAACTAAAGCAGCAGTTGGGTCAAAATTAATGCATTGATGTATTGGGTTACAAATTTTAATAGCATATTCAGCAGTCCTAAAACAAAAATTTCAGTACCTGCATTTTGTTCTTCTCTTGCAATAATGATAGCTGTCCTGGCTGCTTCTCCATATTTCTTTACGCCATATACAGACGGAATAGATACTTAGCATCCTAATATAAAAAGAAAAAGGTTTTATTTTTCAAGAGTCAACCAGGAAGAACGGTCATAGTCACAAAATACAAAAAAATTTAGTAACTTCTCCCATTGCCTTACTGAAACCTTAAGCTTTCTACATAATTAAAATCAAAATGAACTGATATTGAAACAAGTGAGAAGAAACTGAAAAAGTAAAACAATGGAAAACAGAGCATTGTGTCGTTAATAATTCATTTAGTGACTATGCCTATTCTTCAGTTGACTCTCATTTGTTTGTTCCATGAAGTAAATTATTGAAAGCTATTTTTTTTTTTTATTTAACAGCTAAGTTGTATCCAAACAGTTGTCACCCAAAAAATGTAATGCTATGCTAAACTCAATCATCAGTCAGGGAGTGCTAATTTAGTGTAGAGGATGGACTCTCAAAGTAAGACATTTAGTAGTGCATGTATTTATAAACACTGTTATCTAGGAGGATGTATGAAAGAAATCAGCATTGCAAATATCTCTTATATAAAAAGCATATTTTTCCTTATATACCACTGGTACAGATGAAGTAGAGGTTTTATCTTGTAGCAACTGCTGTGGGGATATAGATAATGCTGCTTGTACAATGCCCAGCTGTTTACCTTCTACTACAATTGTCAGATATCCGATAGTAAGCTGGTGATGGGACATCAGTCATACTTGAGAAAGGTCCAGGCACTCTAGACTTTTCGGTTAGCTTTCGAGGAGTTCTACCACACTGCCACCGCATTCCTATATCTTTTTATTAGTATTTAATATCCTTTTAAGAGCTACAGATTATATCATTAGAAAACAGGACTTGTATAATTATTTTCTATAAGGTAATTTATTTTATTATACCTTCTTTCAAAAGAAATTACACACTAACTTCTGAAGACTATTTGTTGGATAACTAAAAAGACATGCCTACGAGCTCACAAACTATGAAAGGCAGCATATGTTTTTTGGTTGTTGAAAACTGGTGAATGATCATATAATAAAATATCGCACCATCATGATGCTGAAAGATACAGAGAGGAGGCCCAAATTTAAAAATGCTTACTTTAGGTGTTCCATCCAGGTCCCCCATGAGAAAGCCTACCAGCTGCTTGGTCAATAAATCATCGTTGGCTCTTCCCACTGTCTCAATGGCCAGTTCACTGCTTGACCATCATCAGGGTTGCATTTAAGAAAATGTTTCATGGCCTGAAATATTCATTACAAACATTTAAATGAACAACTATGGTCTAATAACCAAACTGATTAAACTGTACATTTTCTGTTTAACAGACTATGGTCTAATAGCCAAACTGATTAAACTGTACATTTTCTGTTTAACAGACTATGGTCTAATAGCCAAACTGATTAAACTGTATATTTTCTGTTATAACAGACTATGGTCTAATAACCAAACTGATTAAAATAATTAATTTTTTTCAATAAAGAAAGTGAAATTATCTTGGTATAATTTCAGAGTGCATCTAAACATAAAATATATTTTAAAAAATTAGCTATATAAATAAAAATTGTACACATTAAAAGCAACTGCCATTATCAATAAATGCTATTGGCAAAGGTTAAAAGAGCATTGATGCATGACAAAAACAAGAGAGAAAAAAGGGTACCAAATGTATACACACCTTGCTATACTGGCTACTTAAAAGGTAAAACTTTCCAACAGGTGAAATAATTTTTCTCTGACTCAAAGTAAACAGCAATACTGTGATAATCCTCTGTTGTGGCATCTGACCCTAGATAATTAAATGAGTGCAAATGAAGAAAGTTTTGAATTTTTATCAAGAACAAATGCTGAAGAAATGTATTTTACGAATTTCACTCGATGAGAAAAAATCTATTGCCTCAATTTTTATTTTTTTATGTTGATTATGGAGCAGATGTTAAAGTTAAATGATAAAATAGTTCTCTACCAATAATGTCGGCATAAACTCTCCATTTGGCGATGCTGTTGTGCCAATTGAAAGGCTTCATCATTACAGTGTGACATGACAAGAAATTGAATAGCAGAACCATAGTCATTTAGACGCAGAAAGAATCTAATAAAGATTTAAACAAGGAATTAAATACTTCAATCAAATAATTTATCATCATAAATAAATCATTAATATTTTTGGAATGCAAAAATATATATGTGTTAAATTTTGTATGTAATTATTTAGTATTAGTAAAATAAAATTACTTGGCAACCATCTTGGCTCCCCTCTACTGACTGGGTTTCTTTCACAATTTTCACAGCCTCTTCTGGGTTCTGGAAGGTGATCGAGATTTTATTCTGATGTTACAAAAAACAAGTAAAACAACTGCCTTGCAAGCTTTGTGTGATAAAATATTAATAATCAGATATATAAGAAAAAAAAGTATTACTTCAGACATACAGAAGATAGGATTGAGAATTACTTCTGACATACAGAAAGATAAGGTTGAGAATTACTTCTGACATACAGAAGATAGGATTGAGAATTACTTCTGACATACAGAAAGATAAGGTTGAGAATTACTTCTGACATACAGAAGATAGGATTGAGAATTACTTCTGACATACAGAAGATAGGATTGAGAATTACTTCTGACATACAGAAGGTAGGATTGAGAATTACTTCTGACATACAGAAGATAAGGTTGAGAATTACTTCTTAATACAGAAGATAGGATTGAAGAATTACTTCTGACACATACAGAAGATAGGATTGAGAATTACTGACATACAGAAGGTAGGATTGAGGATTAAGGTTGGAGAATTACTTCTGGACATACAGAAGGTAGGATTGAGAATTACTCTGAAATACAGAAGATAGACTTACAGAAAGATAAGGTTGAGAATTACTTCTGGACATACAGAAGATAAGGTTGAGAATCACTTCTGACATACAGAAGATAGGATTGAGAATTACTTCTGACATACAGAAGATAGGATTGAGAATTACTTCTGACATACAGAAGATAGGATTGAGAATTACTTCTGACATACAGAAGATAGGATTGAGAATTACTTCTGACATACAGAAGATAGGATTGAGAATTACTTCTGACATACAGAAGATAGATTGAGAATTACTTGACATACAGAAGATGGGATTGAGAATTACTTGACATACAGAAAGATATTAGAGAATTACTTCTGAACATACAGAAGATAGGATTGAGAATTACTTGAAATACAGAAGATAGATTGAGAATTACTGACATACAGAAGATAGATTGAGAATTACTTTATCATTGCAGAAAGATAAGGCTGAGAATTACTTCTGGACATATACAGAAGATAGGATTGAGAATTACTTCTGAAATACAGAAGATAGGATTGAGAATTACTTCTGACATACAGAAGATAGGATTGAGAATTACTTCCGACATACAGAAGATAGGATTGAGAATTACTTCTGACATACAGAAGATAGGATTGAGAATTACTTCTGACATACAGAAGATAAGGTTGAGAATTACTTCTGACATACAGAAGATACGGTTGAGAATTTTATTTGTTCAACCCCAAACATTGAAGTAAATTACCTAATGACATTGTCCCATTCTTTGGCTAATCAGTAAGCCTTCGATGCCTCGTATCGCCCATCAGCTTCTTTAGCTTTGGCATACTGAGTATGAATTTCGGTGTGATGTTATTCTTGTGAAGGAGCCTCCCACTCCTAGCCCTAACTAGTGGAAATCGGACATGAATTTCACAAAATAATTGGCATAAATTGAATTAGGTATTCAATATTAATCTCAAAACATTATGACTTTATGAGGTGGTACTGCACTATGAATGTTAACTGCCAACTTAATGATTATATTGGTACGGTGGTGGGCATAGTTTCATTAAACTATGGCCAAGGGCCAACCTGATTGGCTGTGTTATCTAGCTTCATGATCCTCCAATTGTTTATACAATGAAATTTTTGCATATCTTTAATTTAAGCTATCATATATACGAAATTTACATTTAATTTAGACTAGTTCAGTATAAACAGTCCAATTATCTGTTAATTGTTAAAATTTTATATTAATCCTCTTTAAAAAACCCATTGTCTTAAGTTATTTTTATTTCCCAAAATGACATGTAATAATCGCATACCCTCTTAATTCTAAAAAGCTATTATTTCCAGCCATCAAAAAAACAAGTTTGGTTACCAATTTTTCCCTCGATGTAAACAGAGGCTGCTTTGTCATATACTGTCCTTGCTCATACAATTGAGCAGCTTCAACTTTCGTTAATGTTATAATTTAGAAAAGAAATTAACAAAATTGAATTCTACCATGCATTTCTAAAAATCCAAAGTTTAACAGAGTAAAAAACTAGTTTTCTAATCCCACCAAACATGAAAATTCCATTTCGCAAAAGCTGATTTTTTTAAGTCATACCTTCATATTTTCTAGTATTCCACACACCTTTTTCAAAATTTACTCACATCTTCAGGCCATTGTTACAATGAGTATTTATCGAAATTATATGGTAAACTATATTAAATAGCAACACATGATGTAGCTGAAAATGTTGCATTGACATTGAAAAACATTTTTTTAAAATATTATATATTTTTTTTTCATTTGTCTGATGATGTTTTATTAAAAAAATTAAGAAAATGAATAACTTTGTAAGATATGCATAAAATTGCCAAAAGCTCTATATTTATAAATGTGAAAATGAAGCAGTCCAGATTTATACATGTATACATTTTGACCAAAGCATAGTACTTGAAAGACCACATAACACCACTTCAGTGAAAAAACTCATTGAATCATGTTATCAAATGAGTTTTTCTAAATAAAAACTAAAAGGAAGTAATACTGTCCTTAAGTCACTAACAAAATAAATTTATAATTTGGTCTGCTTAAAGTTGACTAACATTGTTTTAATTTTAATAATAAGATAAAATTGTAATTGATCACAGATAAGCTATGATGGTTGATGGGTTAAATGCATCGTGATAGATTAATTGTATCCTATTTTCTGCACCAATCTTTTTTTTACCTCATGTTGCAACAGAAATGTTTCATGTCGTAAGAAGACTCTGATTTCAGGTGGCAACTGGTGCACCTGGCAATTAAAAATAAGAAATCAGCAAATGTGGTTAGCGCATTAGTTTGGGCAATTTACATACATTGACCCATGAGCATTCTAACTTAATTGACATCCTGGCAATGCCAGCAGCAATATATTTCATCATGTTCTCTCTCAGACTCCTAGCGCAGGATTCCTTTTTCATAGTGACTCAGAGCATCTATGTAGTCTCCAGGTAAATCTTAACCTGCTGTGCATACTCCCTGGAAATGCATGGAATCTGTCTAGGCGCCAGAGCTTGGCCAACTGTAAGGCACTGTCCCAGTGTAAAGATCACGACGCACCAGCTATATGTTGACATCAAATTAATGAAAAAATTCAACAGTATTTCGCAGATTCATTTGAATTCTTGTCATCAATCTTTTTAAATGGAGCCATTTATTTTAAGTAAAATGCTACCAGATTTTTCGTATTTTATTTATTTATTTATACTCCTCACTAATGGATTCTGGGATGCTAAAAATAAATCTTGTGCTAAATTGTTCTCCTAAAACATTGCAGCTGTACCCACACAGTAGATTTTTGTCTTCCACCGAAATAAATATTAACTACTTTTCTAATAATGAGCAAAACAGAAAATGTAAATTTAAGAAGTCGAATAATAATTAGCATGGAGAGAATGGCTACAGTTGTACTTGTACACTCAATAGAAACATAATTACTTTAATTTCAAAGATGAGACCATGCTGCTATCTCCTAATATGTCTGTAAAATCACTAATATTAAAAATGGAAGTAAAGCTTATTAGATTAACATATAAAAGCATTATGTTTGGTAAACTATGATCTTTGCTATTTTAATTTTTTTTAAGAGTAGTATGCCACTATAGCAAAATTGAAGAGGACTCAAAATTTGTTCGTAAACACTGTATATCTTAGTAACTAAGGCCAAGGTGATCATTAATTCTATTAACGTAACAACAGTAAATCTTTAATGACCAAAATCTAGTTCCATGCTTTCCATTGCTGCTCTGCCAATTTCTTTCCACATGTTCTCTGTATTCAAAATGGAACAGTACACCCAAGCATCTTTAAATCTAGATAATGAGAGTAAAAAAAAGAGTAAAAAAATGTTTGAATAAGTTATAATTATTAGCTGAGATAAAAACAAAGAATTAAAGCAATTAATTACATTAAGTTAAAAATTCTTATCCAGAAAAATTACCGTTTTAGATGTAAGTCATTCGGTTGGGTTGCTATCTTTATTGAAAACAAACATCAGAAATATTAGGAAAATCAAATTTATACTGATATCCTTTAACACTTGCAGATACTTAAATTTAAAAAAAAAAAAAAGAATAAAATTCTCTTACATCACTTGGAGAAAGTTCTGTAGGACTTTCATTGAATACATGTGGCTGGGTTCCAGAAGAAGAGTGCCAAGGCTAGCTTGCCACTGGGTGTTTGTAAAGTAACATCGCCATTGTACAGCATGACAGGGATCTGGCCATAAGGCAATTTAGTAGCACCAACGAAATGCACCTCAGCTGCCTAAAGGAGAAATATCAATCATTAAATATTTCAAAAACATATTTTTTCGTAAAATGCTAAATAAAATTATTTACCTTTCACAGAATCTGGTGAATAAATGTACGTAAATTCTTTCATTATCGTAGCACAAAAAAACACCCTGGTTGGAGGATATAAAAGTAAAATTATTTTTAGATATGAAAAATATTGCCAAAAAACTGAAATTAATTAAACCTCAGAAATATGAAATTGTACAGTCACCTTATCCAGGCCAGTTTTCCCAATAGTACACCTTAAAATCCTCTCTGTTATGAGAAGTCATTTGCGGGCTGTATCATCTGCCTTGAGATGAGTTACATATCAGTTTGTCATAGAGAAAAATATTTTGAATAATATTGAAGGCTTTAATCATAAATTGTATTATGTAAAAAATATGTAAGTAAAATGTAAAAATAATAATAAAGAAATAAAAATTAGCTATCTAATTTTAAATTTATTAATATTTTATTGATGACTTATGTTAATTAAAGCTCCAACCATTTCTTTGTATTCTCTATTAATAAAGTACACAATAATTATTTGCTTTCAGGATTTAGGAGGGATATTGAAATATTTATGTGAAGCTTATGTTCTCTTAAGTAATTTTTTTTTTCGCATAGTAATTTAAGTTAGTAGTTACTTGTTACCACTGCAATATAGATATACCTCACTGCTTTCATCAATGAAGTGTCAAGTGAGCACCAGTTGAGTCTGGAAAGATTTTTCGGATTCCTGTCACATGGCGATGATCCGCTATAAATTTGAAGTCTTCTATAAAGAAGTAATAAAGGCCTCCAATCTGTGAAGACAATATACACATATATTTCTGTCAGCGGTCTACATTATTTGACCACAAACAACCAAGTTTCACATTTTTTTCAATTTTAAAAGCTGTAAATTGGCTTTGTTGTTTCATTACACATGCATTTGCAAAATCATGATAGAAAAATTCACCAGATGAAGTATTCTTTTTTTTTAGTATAACTCAGTTCTATCCCCCCACCCCCGTATAATGTTTCTGATTCTATGTATGAGTTTACACTGATAAAATATTTTACAAAGTGATTTGGGGCAATTTTATTTCCTTCCTAACTACATCAAAATTCTATAATTAGTCAGTCATCTCATGTTCTGCATTAAGACCCCAAGAAAATAAATAAATAAAAAGAATTATATTAATTAGACACTGCCATCACATAAAAAGATGAAACTAAGTATGTTGTAGCTGAACATAGCAAAGGCAAACCCAAACCAGAACTATAGAAGAAAAATTACACTAACATAGAGAATTATTCTTATTGGGGTTTCAGGCTAACAATAAATTTAAGCCTAAAGCTGATTTCTTCAAAAACAATGTCAGACATAATTAAAGTTGGGTCAATAGTTTTATAATTAAATAGATTTTTAAGTTAAAAGGTCATATAAAAAACTTACCAGAAATAAATTCAGTAAGTGAAACTACCTATCTAAATATTTATAAAAGCTTTGAGAAATAAAGACATTTAAATGCACACTGACTATTCTTAGTGATATTATAGCCATCCCATGATCATTGCAGGTTCAACATTGTGGACAGGACACTACATACAAATATTCCTAACAAAGAGTGAAGATATGGACTCAAAGTTTTGAGTCCTAAATCTGGACACCTGCACTACTTACATTGGTACTGTAGATGAGAAAATCTGGGGTCATTACATGGCTTGTAATCTTACAATTCTTCTGATCAGGGTCAGGAAACAGCTTGGAATCTTCATCATTTTCTCTAGTACCTTCTCCCTCCACCTAAAACATCACATAATTAAAAGAAAAATGTTCAATAACACTTAAAAAGAAAAAAACAAGAAACATAAATATAAAGTAACACTGTACAGAGACATATTTCCAAATAAACCGAATTTAAGAAATACAATACATATTGACAGTTGCTTATAAAAACAGTTTTTAAATTACCAGGATGTAGCGGGACTTTTTCCTTCAAAACCTACAGCAGCGTAATCAGCATTCAGATGAATTGACTGACAGTCCCTAAATATTCTTTACTATCTTTCAAAAGCTGTAGACCTGCACAGAATTAAAAATATTCCCCAATATCATCTCACTATTCACTAAAAAACTATCACTACAGAGAGCGTTTAAATGAAGGGTTTAAAAATAAAGTACATGTACTTAAGATAAACAAAAATTCTACAGATCTAAAAATAAAAAGTAAACATGTATCCAAAATTTATGTTTCAAAGTACAAACATAGGAATGTCTGTTGGTGAGAAATTTATATACCTCCAGTCTCTCCAAAGACATAGAACCAAGCTCTGTTATTCATCCCCACTGCCACATAATAAGGCCCAATGGCAAGGAATGATGGCTCCACTTCTACTTGAATAGTTTGTGGCCTTCCTGAAAAAAAAAAATCAACTTTACAAAATTTCTATGTAATTTTCATTGTTTACCTAGGTATTCATTTAGGTACCTAATGATTTTTTTATTCAATAAACAATAAATAAAGGTATCCATATTAAAGAGTGTCAAGGATATTTAACTTTCTATTTCTTTCTATTTCATTGTCAAGCCCTGTTACAATTTTTATTTAATTTTAAAGAAATTTGCAAACTGATCGCTTAGCACAAGAACACTTGGAATACTTGAAAAGTATTAAAAGCAATGTGACAATATAATTAAAAAAGATGTGCCCATACATTAAAAATCTATATAGTGTCAATGTATAATTTAATAGTTGTACTAACTTGAGTCACATGATCTTCTTATGGTAACCCAGCAGTGATGTCAGGTAAGCACAAGTGAAATTGGCTGACAGAGGCTAGCATAGTAATCTGGCAAGGTAGACATGAAGTCCACCTCGCGGAGTTGAGACTGCCAGGTTGACCATCATCACTCCAGGCTATTCTGTCTAAGCTTCTCTCTCCTCATCAAGTGTTATGATTGTATACATCTCTTTCAGATCAGTCAAGTCGTGTATCTTAATACTGTCACAAATTTT
Organism: Bulinus truncatus; assembly: GCA_021962125.1. Taxonomy (NCBI): domain Eukaryota; kingdom Metazoa; phylum Mollusca; class Gastropoda; family Planorbidae; genus Bulinus; species Bulinus truncatus. Next base: position 2,710,964 of record JAGDYQ010000114.1, on the reverse strand, counting down.
ATGAAGTTAAAAACTGCATTAAAACCCATGAAAATTATTAATGATACACTTAATACATAGTTATGACATTCATTTCATCAGTGTTTTAAAAGTATTGCATTTCCTGACTTAATATGCTAAAAATAGATGAGATAAAACAAGTAGCTGATATAATATATAAAATGACTAACAGTCATTCCATTAACAGTGTGAATAGTTCTTCAGTTTCGGCCAAGCAGAAATAGTGTTAAATTCATTACATTCAGTTTTAACATATCCTTATCAAGAGTTTAAACCCTAGGTTTATTGATAAAAATCAACTTCATCTGGCGCAGTGTTTGTTTCAGGCATTACTTAGAAGACTCCTGACATGTTGGATATCCTCCAAAATATTACTATCATCCGTCCATCCAGTGTGAAACTTGAGAAGCAGAATAGCTGCTCCTATGGATGTTGATGTTTCTGTGAGTGATCACTGATTTGTGGTTTTAATGTTTTCCTATACATTGCTCTGTTTGGCTGAAGACAGTGAAAAAAAGAAGGTAACTCTACAATTCAAAAATGGCAGCATTCTTTGCACAATGAAGTTCAATTTGAGTTGGTCAAATGCGGTTTGTGTGTTTCACTTAATTTTCATTATCAAAACCCACTTCCAGTTTCCTGTTGCTTCAGGTAATTTTATACTCACTTTCACTTTTTTTGAATGTTAAATTTTTTGTACATGGACAGGTTGAAGAAAAAATCTCATAAATATAAGACTTTTATTAAAATGCAAAGTTCAATAATATTAAAATTGAACAAAATTATGATTTAATTTTGAAAGTAGTCGGTTATTTAACTCATAATCATAGCTATAAACTACCCAGTTATCTTAAACTTTTTTTCTGGATCAATGTGCTCCACATGTTTTATCAAGTTTGAAGGTGAGTTAGCAAACTAGATCATTCAGTGTTTCTTGGTGTACACTACAAATAAACTAAGATGACAATTTTTCCCATTAAATACTTTCAGCTTGGAACATCATCAATCTTAATATGGCTATGGTGCTGAATTTCTTCTAGTATTGACTCACACAACTCATTATTAATAATTTAAAATTTCAATTATCCATGCAAGCAATTAAGCCTGTTCCATTCTGGACACAGGGACGTAAGTTAGCCGCATTTTCGTATTATGTATCAGTACGCTTGCTAGCTTTCAGTAAATATTTTGTACATTTTGGAAATGTTTATAAATTCAATTGTGTAATGCATATATCTGTAAAAAAATTATAAAGACGTTTCTTTATATTTGAAAAAAAAATATTGTCTCTTAAATCTAACTACAAGTGGTTTGTGGTTACTGAAATAGGACTCATAATTGAAAACATTCGAAATTATAGTCATTTAATCGTCCGAAAACTCCATCAATTGTTGCATAGCTCTGATACTTTCAATTAAACTCAGAACACAAGCTTACTATTTCATTTGATGAGTTTCTTAATAAATCTTGGTGAAACTACGTGCTGCAGTATTGCTATGCACCAAATGAATGTTATTGAACGCACAAGGTGTATATATATATATATAAAGCCCTTTAGGAGCTCCTGAAGCCCGGCCCTCAGAGGTCCTGTCGCAAAATGAACTTTTGATGTACACATGGCAGGCCAAGACCTACAAAATGATATATACATCATGGGTCTAGGACTTATGTTGCTGAGATATAGGGCGCTCCTTTATTAATATAGCTTATATAGTAAAAACGGTACTAAGGCCCCTTTTACGGCCCTGAGAGGTCAGATCGCGAAATGGAAAGTCATTTCTTGGCAGGCCAAGACCTACAAATGATATATACATCATGGGTCTAGGACTTTATGGTTGTTGAGATCTAGGGAGATGACGGACGGACGGACTGGACGGACAGACAAAACGGGGACAATAGAGCATTTTTTTTTCGAAAATGCTCTAAAGATGAAAAACTAAAAAAGTTGATTTATCAAAAGGAAAGTCATATCGGTGCATGCAAATTGATGAGCCTATAAAAAAAAACTTGTCTAGCACTGTTTTTTTCTATAAAGATTATATATTGGTAGAAAGGTAACCAAGCTAAAATAAAATTCACTTGTAAATATTATAATTTGCTACAAGTAAAAGTAAATAAACTTATGAAAAGCACAGTAACATGTTACTTTTATTTCTTTACTCTACAAAAAACTAAATATCATCTTTGGTTGTATAAACTGGAAATCCTAAATTTTCAGGTTTTAATTTTTTTCCCTCATGAGAAAGAGTGAATAGCTTTTTTTTTTTTGGGCACAGATAAAAAAAAAAAAAAAAAATTAAGATTATTTTATGCTAAATGCTTCACAGGGATTAATAACATGCTAAATTAACTAACCGAGAAAAAAAGAATGCTCTTCAGTTCTAGTGAACACTCCTTTTTAAGATATAATCTTTTATGACTTTTGTGACAGAAATCTTTAAAAGCCTATACACCCTTCTGTATTTACTTGTATGAAAAGTTGCTCATTTATTATATTGTGGATACACTACATGTCTCAGCTCACCAGTTATCTCCACATGATGCTGCTTTACCCAGTGCAGTGGATATTGCTATGCTAGTCAGGCTGTTTTTATGGGATTACAGCTTGAAAGCACTGAAAAAGACATTATGGAAGTGAGATTTTTCATGTAAGACACTACACTGAACCGAAATTTTAAAAATGACAACCCTTGTATTTCCATATTTCTGACCTGCCCTATTTCTTTCATATGAGTTGAGATCACAATAAAAAATCCCTGTGAAAAGCCTATCAGGATGTGTAGCCATCACCAAACCTAGAAAAAAATGAAAGACAGTAATTTGAAGGTAACCATTATGAGAAATATGTTAACTTTTACTTTATACATTGTGGGTGAAAAAATTACTAGAAAAAAATCAGACAATACAATGTCTAAACTTTGTGTGGAATTTTAAATCATTTAAAAAAATCTGTCCTCTACACACAGAATGTTAGATAATTTAAACAAATTATTTATCCGCTCTGAAAATGAATGTCAAAAACATAGTAAATTGTTTCAGTAATAAAAAAGTTCTTACCATTTATAGGCAACAATGGATCCATACTTTGGTTGAAAAGCCAGTTCTATGGGATTTTCTGAATCATGCATATTGTACAGAAACAAAGTCTTCTTTCCCACATTGACACTGACCTGATAAGAAAGCATAAATATTTTTGTATTTCACTAAATTTAAAAAATGAGGCAACGCCTGCAATAGGTCACGAATATTGGCTGTAACATATACTATGTACAATAATGTACATGCATATAAAGAACTGGGTATTACTTTTATCAAAACAATTTCATATACTAAAAGACATTTCTACTTAAATGATTTTATTACAGCTATTGTACACTATTGAAAAGTTAAAAACTTTAAGCCTATCTAAGCATGAAAAGCTAATTTCAATGTTCTTAGCTGAGGGTAACAAAACTTACTGTCTAATTTTATTGAACAGCTATAAATTATTAATAATTTTTGTTACCATCATAGATTTCAACTACTAAACATACAGCAGGGGGTGCACAAATCTTTTCAATCCTATTGGCAGCAAGACTGATTTATGAAGAAATATATCATATGTTTTCATTTTCACAACCACCGTGAACCACCGCTACATCCGCAGCTTGTGCACCTCTGACTTACAGTGTTTTCCTGTGTGACTTCTTTCATCCTCATTTCTGAGAACTCTAAATCAGATGGCTCTCAGTTGTGCTCCGTTTCAGGTGTCACCATCACTGTTGTTGACACTAATACTTTGTCCTCACTACCCAATGCCAGTAAACCATTAAGGCTCCATACCCACATGTACTTTTTTTTTGTGTGTTTACTCAATAATTATATTCTTTCTGTGAGATATAAATATAGGAAACAATCACTACATACTAAAGTTTAATATATGAATGGGACGATTTATAGGAATTTGATAAGGGATATGAAATATCAAAGTCTTCTGGGGTATTAGGAGAATTTTTACCCAAAAGTTAGTTTATTACCCTGGTATCATTGGACACAATCTAACCTATTTTGAGCTTTCCATAAAGTCTGTTATTTTTTTGCATTATCAGAATCCATAGTCAAATTGGACTTTGTGATACTATTATTGATTCTAATCAGACATCCAATCATTTATTTAAGTCTAAAAAAACATGGCGTTTAGCATTAAGAATTGTATCAATATTATTAATAAAATTCCATTTCAATAATTTCCTATGTGTTCATTCTATACTCTTTAAAAATACCTTTATGCATACTTAAATTTCAGAGTGTTACAGTTTTAGAGTAAAAGCACAACAGTGATGGGTGATTAATGATGGTAGATATATATTTTTTGTGGGGTTCTGCTCAACTACCAGCTTAGCATAATATGACTGACAGCTAAAACAGTTAAATGTAAATTTCAGTGCATTAGTCTTCACTTTAAAAAAAAAACTTAGGTCAAGGCCATGGGTGTGTTTTTAAGTCTGTAGTGTGTTGAAGGAAATATTTCAATGAGGAAGTTTTCTGTATGAAATAACATATGATTGTCAGATGGTAAAAAGTGCTCTATCAAAAAAATGAATATATATATATATATATATATATATATATATATATATATATATATATATATATATATATATATATATATATATATAAAATACATGTATACATATGACATGTATTTATATATGTAAATATATATGTACTATATGATTCAGAATTTAAGTTTTAAATAACTTAGACCGTACTTTGATGTTTGTTGGCTGAAGATTAGTAAATTTCCTTTTGATAGTTCCAACTGCCAGATAAACCCATTTCTGGACCATTTTAAGAAAGTCATGGCATCCCTAAAATAATTTTAAAAAACCTGTCATATAATGGAAGAATATGTTTTTTAATTTTACAAAATTAATACAAGTATAAGTATACTTTGCAATTATTTTTCAAAATTTAACAAATTAATTCGTAAAGTAAAAGTGATAAATAACAATTTTTAACAGCATATTATCTATTATTTTACTTCAGTCCACTGTCAAACTGTGTATGGTTTTGAGTGTTATACACAAGAGAAACACTATGGTTGAATTCACAAATAACAGCCAGGATATCACCATCTTGATCCCAGTCAAGACCTGTGCATTTCCTAAAAAATTTTAATCAAATTCATATCCATAAATATTTATTGGAAAAAAAAAATACCCTCTATCAAAAACAAAAAAGTATCAAAAATATTTTTTGGGCAAGCATCTTAACCCTTCATATTTATTATTTTATATTGTCAAGTTCTAATCAACTCTGAAAAAGGTAACATGTCATTCAAGCTTTGTATTTTAAGATTTGTTTTTTTATGAGATAGGAAGTGAGGCAGTAGTTCTCAATTCCATCTGAAGTCAAGGAATATAACTTTCAAATTTTTAGTCAGCAAAACTGTAAACATTTTTTTTTTAAACAGAGCACAATTTATCAGGAGTGAGTATAACTTTATTAAATGAAAAGTGCAATAAACAGGAACAATGCTTGCAAAAATAATTCCATTGTTAATACATCCCCCACAAACTATCATTGTTCTTTTCCACAAAAATTAACTGTAGTATGATGATTTTTTTTCACTGAACACATGTCACTTTGTGGAGCATCTGTATTTACAGATTGAGAACCACTAATATGAGAAAACAAATAAGTATCTTTAGATAAAAATATTTTCAAATATTTGTTGAAGACAGAAAGTAAAAAATAACATTTTTAATTAGTTGATAAAATTAATAAAGTAACTGATTTTAAACTAATAATATTGTAACAAAGCAACTTAGTAATTGATAAAAATAACTTACCCTGGCAAAGGAATATTGCCTCTAAGGTCTCCATGACGATCATATATTTTGACAGTGTTATCAAGCACTTTAAAAAAAAAATATCAGATTCGTTATTTAAGTAAAAATAAAAACAATAACTTAAAAAAGGGCCCTCATAGGTCGCTGGCCGTATTTTGCCCACCCCTGAAATATATATTTGACATTTATTGCTTAATGTTATTAATAATTTAAATTTCCAACTACAGTCGACTCACTTAAATACAAAGAAATATTCTTTCTTCTTTTGGCTCTACAGCCCATTTAGGGCCCTGTCTGGGTATACTATTCTTTTCCACTTTTCCAGATCCATTGTCTTCTTCCCCACTCTCTCATTCCTATGGCTTTAAGGTCTTTCTTCACTTCCTCTAACATTTGCTGGTTCGCCTTTAGTCCTTTTCTTCATTGGGTGCTGCCTTATATATTGCTTTTAGACCTCTGTTGTTTTCCATTCTTTCTATGTGCCCTACCCACCTAAATCTATTCATTTTGATTTCAGCTGTTATATTTGGTTCTTCGTATAGTTTGTACAGTTTTGAATTGGTTTTACTTCTCCATTCTTTATTGTCCTTACCGGCCCATATATTTTCCTACATATTTTCCTTCCCAAGTGTTTAGCATATTTTCTGTTTGTTTGCTGATGGTCCATGTCTCCTTACCTTAGTTACTGCTAGTCAGGATCATTGTCTTGTTTATGTTTTTTTTTTAAGTTTTCTAATAGAAATATAGGCAAAGAACATTTTTTTAAAGTAACTTAGAATTATTTGCCAGCAATTTTACTGTCTATTTAGTTTGATACACACTAAGACCTTTACATTAATATATGGAAGAATCATTTATCTTGTGGGTGGACTGTAAACACAAATCAATATACATTTTTACTTAGAAGTCTTCAAGCAGAAAAGAGAATTTCACAAAAAAAAAGAAACGGTTCTAAACTCGAACGCTACTCCAGTAGCTGCAAGAAAATTTACCAAGAGTTTTTTGCCAAGCAAATGCTACGTCCAGGCCCATGTGCTCTTTCAGGTATGCTAAAGATTCTCTGAGCATAAAATAATAATAATAATAAATACTAAACTAATTGTATGAATGCTGATTATGTCACATAATTAATATTTACTTTTCTTTTTCGTACTAATTTAAATACTGAGTTTTTACAACAATTAATATTGCAGATTAAGTTTAGACTTATTAGCAAAAAAAAGGAAATATTGACATTTTAGAAATAAAAATCCACCTTCTCTTAGAAGCCATTTTTAACAACAAGGCACTTAGTTTTCATAAATGTTTAGTTAGCAAACAATAATTTTCTCAATCTAACTTCTTGTAGGAATGAGCCATCGATAATGCGCATGCCGAAGCGGAAATCTAACAATAACATCAAAGAGCCTACTCAAGGGAAAGTAATGTTAGGCTCGTTTCTATAGCAACAAAGCAGACATTATTGATGGTGAAAAATAATATTTGTACATTTATTTTACACGTTTACAGCGAAATAAATATATGTCTCAATTTTCAGTACACCATTTTGAAAGTTAAGTAAAAATAGGGATGAAAAAAATAGCGCGCGTGTGTAAAATACACTTTTTTTTTTACCGGAAGTGGTTACGGATAAACAAATGAATCGATAATTTTCATACAGCTCACTAATGAATTAAGCATTTTCACCATGCTTATACAAAATTCCTTTCCTGTGCTATAAATTTAATGGCTTCAAGAAAATATGATTTGGCACTTGTCGAAACAAGGACTGAAAAAGCCAGTGAAACTCCAGCCATGGTAAGCATTTTAGCGTTTGTCTTGTAATAGTACACTACTCGATCAGCCGTCTCAGCAGTGCTGTTGTGTTAGCATTCTTGAAATAAATAAATATAGAATATAGGAATTTATCAATTAAGGACATTTATTAGTTTGTTAAAGTGAAGTAATATATTTATCAAAATAATAATTGTCGGTAAATAGATAAATTACATAGGTTTTAGTAATAAATGCACAAAATACAAAACATTGTGATTGTATGGATGGATCATTTGTTAAGTATATAATTTATTATTGTTGTTTTTATTTTTTACTTTTCAGAGTTTTATGCGGCTTGCTGTGAATTGGTTTAATTATTTTATTTTAAAACTTATTGTATTGAGTATAGTGTGGTTTATTATTGAATTTTGACAGTGTAGCAACATAGGAGAGGGGTTACACGTCATGAGTTCGGAACCTTTATTCTGGAAAAAACACATGTTGTGAATAAAAAAAAAATTGCATCACTTGATTTTATTAATACATGTCAATAACATGGTTTTATTAACTAATTCAATAGACATATATGCTTAATGCTTAATAGATCTGATATAATTAAATGATAACCTTTTTGTAAATTAAGCTGACTTATTTATTATGCCAATGTTATGATAGAATATATGACAAACTTATTTGAATACAAATAAATGTATTATATTGTATTGTAATTATGTGTTAATTTCGATAAATTTTTTTAATCAACAGCAGACTAATATCAATATATATATATATTGACAATTATTATAGTTTAGACAATTATTAGACTATTTTGTCTGTTTATAGCTTTATAAATCGGTAAATAAAGGTACAAAGAACGTCTTGAGACCAAGTATATCAAGAGCTTGAAAACCTGGTGAGAAGCAAGGAAGCAGTAAATATACAAAGCTGATTTTCCTAAAGATGGACTGGATGATTTAGAGATGGTTTACCCCTCCTGTTCAAGGAAGCGGATTTTATAAAGGTACTATTTAATAAATAACTGGAATTTACACAGGTTTGACCCTTGGGATAAAAATAGTCAAATTCCCTCAAGTTTTAAAGAATCCTTACATACTTTACTTCCTTTTTATTTCTGGTACACTGAATGTATCTGTCATTGTGTGTTAACTCTTGTGCATGTCTATGTTCCCAATGGCATTGTAGGTGCAGCCCCGTAACCAAGGGGGCACCCGGGGGGGCCGTGCCCCTGCCAGGCGTGGAGTGCCCCCCCCCCGCTAAAAGCAGAAAAGAGGAAAAATAAAGAAAAAGTAACTAAAATGAGAAAACTGCCCCCTTGCTGGGTAATAGTGCCCCCTGCTTACTTTGACTCATACGGCCTGTGTAGGTGTGAAAGAAAGTACTACAAAACTGTCCAATTAATGATTTATAGATTTAAGAGATAAACATAACTTACTTACACATCTAACACTAACTGCTGAGTCAAGATAATAAATATTAACTTCAAATTATGAATATGTAAGTTATTTAATTTCTTTGCATATTATGATACATCTTATTAAACATATTACTAGCAATGTCTTAAATATTAAGTTTGTAAAATTTTCATTTGGTTGTACATTAAAAAATTCATACATTTAAGAAACAAAGTTAACATATGTTACTTCATTTACTTTTATTTCATACATACAATCTTATAAATATATATATGTATATATATATAAATATATATATACATAAAGAGAGAGGAGAGAAAGAGAGAGAGGGAGATTATTTGCATTATTGATAGTTCTAATTATTTACTTTCTGTAACTTTTTTTTAGCTATTCTTTCAGTTCATAATATTTTTTTTTTCAGCCAGGAAAAGGTCCAGTTCCTATTTTAAACAATGATTATATAAGTACCCAAACTGTTAAACAACCTGCATCTAAAAGGCGGCTAAGTAAATATCAGACTTATATGTCAAGAACTACCCCACAGCAATATCAGCGTAGAGAATATGTTAACCAAGTAGAGAAAGGCTTGCTAAAGCATCCACTGGCTCTCTATCCACACCAGATAGCTTGCTCCTGATGTAAATATTCAAATTTCATCCTATCTTTAATGGTTAATTGTATACCAGTTAGTTTTCTAACAAAAACTTCTCAAAAGTTTAATAGTATGCATATGATATTGCAATTGGCATTAAAGTAATAATTTTTTTTTTCAGCGAAGAAAATTACCTTAAGTCCAAATTACAGGCAATAAATGTTTTGTGGGAAATCCAGAAATAACTCAAAAGTAAACATAGAAGAACTAATTTTTCTGTTATTTGGTTGATAATACATTTGAATTCAGTTTACTTTTTTTCAATTTATTATGTTTGCATATTTTAATGACTTAGCTTTGTTCGCGAATAATTAATTTCCAAATTTATCTTTTTCTATACCAGTTTTGAATTGTATTAAATATAAACTCTGTCACATAAATTTTGTATACATTTTTAATTATATTTTATAAGTGCTTACATAGCTAAATTTACTTCCTAAGTTATCATAAGAGTTCTGCATTTATCCTTTAAAAACAAAATATGCTCTAAAATTATGCTTTTATAACACAAATAGTAAAAATGAAGAATATCACTAAAAATTTTGAAACAAGTCTTCAACATGTAAACTTGCATAGCCATAATCGAAAAAAAGCTATATTAAGTCCTATTTATATATATAAAATTAATATTCTTTAAGGAGCAGCATAATCACTAAAAATCAGAATTCGCATTAAAAAAATAACTCTTGCACCACTTGACACTGTGGAAGATTGTCTTCTTCAGCTTATAAAAATAATTTATACACCTCTTATGTTGCTTTCTTTTTTACAATGACCAGAAAAAAGAAGGAGATATTGAAAGAATGTAATCCTGTAGAATGCAATTGAAAATTTTCTAAATATAACCAAACAAAATTATTCAAATGCTCTAACACCCAACAAGACAAACCATGTGGCTTACAAAAATGTAGAAAAATGGTGTATTGTGTTTAGACTAAGTGCAATATGGTTTAAATTGTCCTAAAAGTTAAATATATTACAATATTTTTTTTTCAAATCTGTGTTTTTTTAAAATAAAATGTGTATTGTTAATTGTAATTAATTTTTCCATTTTAGTTTTTCTTTTTTTTTGGAATTTTTGTCATTCTGAATTCAAGGATCTCACTGATTGCTTCTTACTATACATACTTTTTTTTCTCTTTGTAGGAATAAAGTAATTTTTCATGTTATTTCTCAAAAATGGTTTTGACAAAATACGAATCTTTCTCTTTTTTTTTTTCTTCAGTTGTTTGAAGATATTGTTGATTTACTGATCCTCAGTTTAATGTTAATGAAATTGTTGATGATGATTTAGAATTTTATGGCAAGTGACCTAATTTGATGAGGGAGTCTCTCAAGAGCAAGATAACCTGCCTCTCGACAAAAACAAGATGATGCGCTGTAAGAATTAATCATATTTGTTAATTTTTTAAAATAATACTTACATACAAATTATGCATCTTATATGTCTTTAAATCATGATCTTTTAAATTAAAAGGCATCATTTATAAAAGAGGTAATTAATATAGATACTAGCTTTTATGATTGGTCTGATTTAATTGCAGTTACTCAATTTTTAGTTTTTTATAGAAATCAGATAAGGGCTTTTCCTACACGAAGCAAAACAAATTAAAGGGTGTATATTTTTCATTTCTTCTTATTCTATCCCTTAACCCGTGATAGGTCGTTGGGGTATCGTTGTTGACTGAAAACTAGTAGATTTTCAGTCATGGTGTATCTGGGGCAGGAAATGCTGGCGGCGCCCAACCCTCTCCAAGTTTGACCACAGCCGGTTTCCTCCTTATCGGTGGCCCGCTCTGATCACGGGACACGTAGCCGTTGGGTTCACATTGACCCGTCCGCCCCTGGCCGGTGACTTCACTCTGGAAGTTCACGCCCAGTGGTGCCGTGTCAGCACCACCCTCACGCGGCTTAGCCGGGGCCAGCTGAGACCATTGCCCGGAGGGCGCGAGAGCCACACGTGAGATTCAAGAGATGAAAGCGAGGACCAGTGAGCTTGACCACCCGAGGGTGCAGCTGTCAGGGAGCATCAAAGGTACTACCTCTGCCCAGAGCCCTCTATACACCTTATTTTTCATTTATTAGGCTAGTAAGATCAGTCATGGGCACCATAGGCTCCACATGCCAAGTATAGATATGTTTGATTCAGTCATCATCTACATTGATTTGAACAAGCAAAGGAGCAGAATGTGGGCTGACTTGAAAATGGTAGAATTAGCTTTTATAAACACTCCATCTATCTGCTCTTATTCAATTCCATTATTAAGCTATTGTGGCCCACAATTCAAAACATTTAATTCACCTGTCATGTAGCTTGTTCTTCAGTAAGCATTTTCAATTTTAATCGTAGGACAATTTTTGTCCATCCATACTTTAGATTGCTTGGCGTTTTATATTTAAAAATCAAGATTTGGTAAAAAAGATGTATTTCTGGATTCTAATACTTTTTCCTGAATTGATATATATTATACATTTTAAGACAAACAGCATTTAATTTACTTTTCTTTTTCATTTAAATGGTTTAATTGTTTGCTTCAAGGTTAAAGGAAGTTGAAATTACTGGAGCAAAATTTGTATCAGCTGATGCCAAGAAAAGAGAATAAAAAGATGGAAAGAATAAAGACAAAGATTTTCCATGGAATAGCACTTTTGTCAGAGGAAGAGCATATGAAACAAGTGACGCAGGTTAAAGTATTGCCTTTATTATAATGTTTAATATTCTTTAGCTAATAAGACCCTATTCAAAATGGTGTATAGCCAATACAGCGATCTAAATTACACATGATTAATTTACTAATCACTGCTAGATTTTGTTTTCATATTTTTCATTCTTAAATTCTTATGAAATTTCTAAACCAAAAATAGCCTAATTAATAAAAATGCATTACACTATTTTGAAAAATGGTGAAAAAAAATTAACCTAAATAAACTTTATTTTATACAGGAAATAAGAAATATGAAGGTTGAAAATGTTTTAATATTATTTATATTTTTTTATGACTTCCACTGCTAACCCTGAAAACCACAGACCTTACAAATTTAAAAAATTAATTTTAGGAATTCTGTGAGTGGATAGCAGAGCTTGAGGGGAAACCAACAATATTGAGGAGTCTACAATAACTAGTCTGTTTGCCAGTGGGTATACTATGCTCTATGTCAGATGAAGAAACCAAATATCTTCTTCATCATATGTGAACCACCTTGTCTCAACTAAATCATGTAGATGTTTTTCTTATGAAAATTTAAGTTAACAATTTTAAAGTTAAAAATCTATGAAAAATAATTAGTCACACTGTTTATCTTCACGTATATATTTTGAATAGGTTCATCAGAATTGTTATCCTTGTCTGATTTTGTTATTTTAATCTTGATTTTTTTTCCAGTTATGAAACAAAGCCTGCCTTGTCTGTACCAATTCATGTTGTTGAGCTAACAAGTGTACCACAAGAACTCAGACTAACTGCAGCTGTTCCACTCTTGGGTCGCCCTCTTTCCGACATGAAACTTTACATGCACAAGAAGAACAGAAAAAGGTTATAAAATATTATTTGTATGAAATCATGACATAAAGATGCCATTTTAAAATTGTGCTAATTACCTGATGTAAGTCTTACTGTAAAATGAAAGACACTTCATTTTTTATCTCAGTTACTTTAAAAAAAGAGTTAAATCCAAGTTAAAAAAATTAATCTTGAAAGATGTAATGCCATCGAGATCGTACGATTTAACAACATTCTATTAAAACTTTGCAATAGTCAAAATAAACCCTTTCCTTTCTTATCCTATTAACCAGGTATCTTTTGTAAAGTTGACTGAAATCTACCTGGCATTGAATACAGTTTTATTTGGACATCCACAATTTTTATTTCAAGAAAAATATTTATATTTATGTTTATTGTTGTGTTTGTAAAATGTCCAGAACATTGCTCCACAACTTTTGTGCCATAAATCTATTAGATTTGTATATAAAGTATGCTGCATGAATATGTGTTGGTGTTTTGATTTTACTATGTAAGAATAGAAGCATATTTTTAATGCACATGTTTAAATTCAGCTCAAATATATTTATAGCCATTCTGTGCAGTGACACACAAGTTTAAAGGGATATAAACTAGACCATTTTAAACATGACCCTAATTACAAGTTCCCACTAAATTAAGTATAAATCTGTCAAGCTTTATTTAAAAAAGATTATTTTAGCTATGTATGGCTGAATTATGATGTCTTTTCCAATAGAAGATTGTGGAGCATCATCTAGAAATATTTAGTGAAGATAATTTTTGGTTAAGCTAGTTTACTACAACTAAATTGATACTAGTTATAGATGAAATTTATTCATAATACTCCTTCCTTTTTTTGAAAATAGGGCATTTCTAGTGACATGAACCAAGCTGGGTTAAATTTAAATATGGTGCCTGGTATTTGAATCCAAAATTGGAAGAAAATGGGCTATGATGAGCCCCTTTGAAGATCCAAAATAGCTGGAAAGAATATGAGCTCAGAAGCAAAGAAAAGAGCAATGAGCTTGTAAGTATTGTATATTATCTAATTTTAATTTGCTGAATTTACAACTTTTATTCATCATTAATGCATTTTGCTCTGTTAGTAAAGAAATAATGAAATATTGTTCTATGATTAGAATCTACTTTTATTAAAAGCTATATTTTTTTAAAACTTCAAACTGTCTAATAATGGGGGGAGGTTCTGAATATCAGCATAAGTTTAAATAATTATTTTACAACAAAAAAATTTTTTAATGTCTTAACAATCATTTCTTTAAAATGCATCAGATATCAGTAATATTATTTTAAAACTGAACAGGCTAATTTTTTGTCTTATCGGAAATGATTTATTGCTCTATCAAATAGATATGTGACTACAATATAAGAGATGAATGAACCTGATGTCGGAAATGAATGAATAGTATAAACAGACATATCAAATAGACATTTTTAAACTTTTAAATTGTAATTAATATATGTATTTGTTCCTTTATTTCATTATGCCATTTTTTACTGTTAATTCTAAATACTTAGATATTCATGCCACATGCCAGAGCATATTCAAAGAATTTTTTAATGAAGGCCATTTGAATGGAGGGTTGAAATAGTATAAAAACACTTATAAAATGAAATGGAGCACAAACATGCTTTTTCCAAATGCAAGTCAAACTGTAGAAGTTTTAGTATGTACATGTATTTGAAGAAAATGGGGTAAAACTGACCGAATATAAGGATTGGTCATTTTAACTGATTTTTCTTTATTTCTATGTTATCATTCAACCATGTAACTTCAAATCATTAAAGCTCAACAACAAGCAAAGATACTGTTAAAAATTTGTACTATCATATATTTTAACAGCCTAGACTGGTTTAGTTTCATGTCAAATTTGATTGAATCAAATGCATTTAAAGCTGATGCTTCACTGTTTGTAACAAATATTTTTGATAAAAATCAAAACTCTTTAAATATATTTAGGCTATAATAATGTCTAAATATTGAAAGATATTTGCTTTAGAAAAGATTTCAAACTTTAATCATTATAACTGCTTTCATGGATACCTGTGATTTGGAGATTCTTTTACGTGAGTAAATGTGATGCTCATTAGAATAAGCACGAGTCATTTAATGATTGAAGCATCTCTAATATTAGGAATAAAAAAATTGATGTTGTGTCTTCCCTTAGAATTGGCTAATACAATTTTCTAAAAAAATTAGTCTGAATTTGAATTTACTAGATCTACATTATTGACACAGTTAAACTGCTACTATGTTTAAGTATGCAGTCATATCCAAATTGAAGTTTGAACTCTCTTAAAAAGCAGAAGGTTATGGTAAAAAATAATATAAATACCCATCTATAAATATATATCTATGTAAATAGTTAAGTAAATAATATAAATATATCTATTCCATAAGAGCAGTAAAATTTGGGGCAATAACTGAAGAAACTCTCATGAAATACTACATACTCTAACTAATTTTTTATTTGCTAGGTCACCATATATGTCGGTTGCGCCGTATGATAATACTCAGCATTTAGATACAGAGAAACTTGAAATGACGAAATTTATTAGATCACTTTGTTTTCCATATTAGAATGAAAGGATATAATGTTACATTTGCAAATATTTTATCAAAACTTAACATATAAATTATAAAGTAAAGGAACTTCTGAATGTCATTCTGTGTTTTAATGCCAAGCTAACTAGGGTGACAAACTTTCCTCACATAAATGTCATCCTGTTATATTTTTATACCGCCTGATACATGTTCACTTACATTTTACTAAAAAAAAAGAAATGAAAAATTCTTATTCTTGGCATCATTTAGCATTCATTTAAGTGAATTTTGATGAATTACTTGTTGTTGAACAAGAAAATATTTTGAACAAATTTTTCTGTCTTTTGCAGAATCATGAACTAGCATCTATGCATGCTTCAAAAGCTTTTTCAGAGTTTATTTCCAGAAAAAATACCAGAAAACCAGAGGTAAAAAGTAAACAAAGTTATATAAGTCAATATAGAGCACTTATTTTTTTGTGAAATATTTATTCATACAAATAAATGTATTATAAATTCCTATTTTCTTACTTTATTTCGTAATTTAATTGATAACTACTTTTTGAGGAACTAAATTGTGTGAAAATTAATATTTTTTTAGAATTACTT
The DNA here is from genome assembly GCA_021962125.1 of Bulinus truncatus. Classification (NCBI taxonomy): domain Eukaryota; kingdom Metazoa; phylum Mollusca; class Gastropoda; family Planorbidae; genus Bulinus; species Bulinus truncatus. The sequence continues at coordinate 2,694,619 of JAGDYQ010000114.1, read as the reverse complement.
TTTAATTTTGAAGATCATTTTGTGGCTTATTTCTTTTTAAATAATTTATTTCAGAAATTGAAAAATAAAATATATAGTTTAAGTTTTAGTTTCCAAATTATTGCTAGAATTTTTAGATATATCTAATGCAAGTTATTTTAAATATTTAATCAAATAACTTGTCAGGCAACTGATAACTGATTTATCTTTTGTGTGTAATGAGTATTTAAAAGAAGGCAGAAGATACATTTTAACAAAACTATAAAGATAGTATATCTCATGTAAGTTCAATCTTTAGAATTTTGTTATACATGTACCAATGGGAACATAAGGTTAATGGAGGAGACTCAAAGTGATTGGCGAAATGAAAAAATTCATTCCATAATCTTAGAAAGTTTTATGTCAGTTAATCAGAATGATCTGAAAATAAAAAAAAACTGGGTTCACTGTTAATTTTAACAGAAATGTACTGGCAAGCACTTTTAATGTCCTTGACTTGTATGTCTTATCTAAGTTTTTCTTTTCTGGATTGGGGTTATCATCTTTAAAAAGTTTTCTGTAATGCAATCAGATTTTTTCTCTTTTCACCAATGAAATAATAGTGAGATAAGTTCAAGGCCAACCAATCAGTGATGATTGTATGTGTTATTTCATATTATCTAGTGGTGTTAATGTAAGTGGGTTGTAAGACAAACTATCCCTTGATTTCTCTGTCACACTAATCCATGTGCTGGAGAAAATCTTTGGTTTAATAATTTTCTTTACTGTGTAGTAAAAGTTTTGTACCAGAACTATGACCCTCCCTGCGAGTCAAGTGTAATGAGACCATATGACAGCCACTTAATTGAATGACATGAAAATGATCCATTAGCATAGGACCCTGGGATGTTGGCCCGATAGTAAAGATAGTTCTAATGGAGGCAACACTGAGTGCTGCAAAATGTAATAATCCATGTGATAATTGTTCAATGACTTACTCCTTAGTCTGGGTGTTTTGTTTGACAAAAAGTTTGAAGATAACTGATAGATATTTCTAATAATTATCAGCTAGTCAAGTTCTTAAAATGTTTACTACATTTTGTTTTCTATGGTGCATAAATAACCTGAATGTAATATAATGTAATAATAGCGATTTGGCGCTGCGTTAAATCGAAAGTAAATAATGAATACAACAGTATTCGAGTTTAAAATGTAATCATGAAAAAAAAATCGGATCTGCCCGAAACCAAAATAACCCAGCCTACCGATCAAGCCAGTGGGATATAACTCTATGGAAATGTTTTGCAGGGTACAGCTAGTAGATAATAAAAAAATATCCCATTTATTTTTCTGCAGTTTCTCATTGAAGTTGCAGAGATTCAAAAAAGAGCTGAAGAAGAGGAACTGAAAAGACAAGAGGCAGAACTGCTGAACAAACAGAAGAGAAAGCCATCACTACGTAAAAAAAGTGTTGATGCCACCAACAGCTATTGTATTTCTGTTCTGTACCGTTATCTGTGGCAGTTTGAATGTCATTGAGTGAACGGATGGGTTGTTCATACAGTTTGTGTGTGTTACAGATTTGTTAGTGTATCAGCAGCAGACATAAAAGCTTGTTCAGGTGTGTAATTTACTATTGTCATATGAACTATATGGGTCATCACATCAGCCATTGTTCACCAAACTTGTTTACTCACATTCTTTATTTTATTTTTCATTTACTGAGCGCATTAGTCTTGTTTTTCAAGATAGACAATTGTCTTGTCTATATCAAACTTTTTGCAGAATTCAGGAGATCACCTCCCTTGTATATTGATGCTTCACAAATATAGATACATGTATTTATTTCCCATGAATTACTTCCTATTTAATGTGTCCTAATCAGTATTAATTAATATAAAAAGTCAGACAGTAACTGTTCATATAGTGATGCCTTGTAACAAAATCAAAATTCTACTATTAAGAACATTTGTATAGCTAAAATATTTGAAAAAATTGGTAATCTGATATTTTTCTAGCTTTCCTCCATGAAATTTTGAAATGGAAAAAATTAGCATTGATACAGAAGTCTAATTGAATTACTTTATTATGTGATATCATCCACCTAATTGCCATTTATTTTTTATACACTTGTTTGCACAAAGAGATATTTAAAAAACCCAAATAATTCAATTCAAATTTGACTTTATCAAATTGTTTTTGCTGTCATTTGTTTAGATTATGCATTTTGGATATCATTCATTTCAAAAACCAATTCACTATTCATCTGGTTTAGGGTAATTAATCTAATTAATAATGAATTTAATTGGTTTAATTTAGTTCAATATCTGGATGAGGTAAATGCCTGCTTTATAGGTAGGTTTATAAGGGCTAGTGCATGAGGGGAGAAGTTGAGTTAACGAAATTAGGGGAGGGGCTTGTCATTTTGGGCTCCATTGAGCACAGTAATATAAAATGCACTTGATAATTTGCCCTTCTCAGGCTAAGTTGACTGTAAGGTGTTCAAATATGAATTATACAAGTTGCCACGTCATGATACATAGGTGTGAGCCTCACGTAGACAGCAGGATTTAAAACTCACAGTCAAGTAAGGCCAAATGAAAATCAGTGTCTGTTGTCTACTACTAGAGATACCAAAGCAGGGCATAGCAAAAATATCTAATATGAGGGGTGGATACAATTCTGAAGCAGAGCAGTCAGTTGCTCGAAAATAACATCGGAACAGATTGGTACTTCCTAGCAATTAAGCAACAACCAGGCCCTAGCCAGGTCAAAGTAAGCAGGGGAGGCAAATTCAATACCCAGCAAGGGGGCACCATTACTTTTTCTTTATTTTTTCCTCTTTTTCTTCTTTAAGCAGGGGGGAGTACGGCCCCCAGTCCCTTCCTCTGGCTACTGGGCTGACAACAACAAGGTGACAGTTTGATGCCCCGCCCACAAAAAGTTTGAAGGGAGCCTTCTTAAACAATGATTATCTTATCTGGAGGAGCGCTTATGATCCGAGGTCGGCAAGTCCATTCTAACGACGGCCCAGGTTCCTATGTTCTCCAAGAAAAGCGCGTTGACTATGTGCGATGGGGTATCGTCTAATCCAGCGTTTCAAAGTGTGGTGCTTACCCCATGGAGAGTACGCGATGAGTTTTGCGGGGGCACACAGTGCACCGAGCCGAGAACATTCGGTAAACATGCACGGCTAAAGCGAAAACAATGAAATGAGACAAAAAACATTAATGTAAAACAATATGCATTTTTTTTTTAAATAGTACTCAGTATAACGAAAATAACAAAAAAGATGGGGGGGTTACAGAAGTCGAAAATTTAAAAAACACTGGTCTAATCTAGTTCATAGTTGGGGTAAGAAAAAATTATTTAAAATTAAGGGACAGAAATAGTAATTATGAGTAAAACTAAACTCATCAAGGCAGGAAATTGTTTTAGTGTGTTGGTGTTGATCAGATGTCAAGTTTTATTTTTAGTTCAGCTTTAGCTTTTCGCTGTCCGAGTCACAACTGGACGCCATTTCGAGGTGTGCCAATCGGGCAATAATTTGAAATTGACTTCCTACTTACAGCCCATTTTGGACCCCTTTTTTTCTTATGGTTCATGTCTGGATTTAACGAAGAAGATTACGAAATGAAGATTTTTTTCGTTTTAACCATCAATAAGCACAGTGTTCAAATTTTAAACAATCAAAAATATCTATACTGGGAGAAAGAAAGAGAAAAGTAAAAACACAAAATGATCATCTGTCTTCATATTTGACACACATCTGGTTGAATTCAGTCTTGTTTTTTTTCGAAGTAAAGTTCAACTTATACGCGAATGTGCACTTCATTGTGCAAAAGACATTCGCTCTGCTAGTCGTGCTGGCGTTGTGTGGAACTGTCATTCTGCGGTGCGTTTTTAGGCGATGCACATCTGTACAACATATTGGCTATAGCGGACAAGAACGTCCGAATATATGTGCTAATAAAGCAACTGTCTAAAGCCTCCATTGCCAAAGGGCCTCATTACAGTGTATCTTTTTATCAAATCTGACTCTACATTGGCCACGCCACGTTTCATACATGGTATTCCTAAAAAAACTTTGGAACGTTTCTTTTGGTTACAATGTTCTGGATGTATCCACCTGACGAGAGAAGATTACATTTAACTAGAGAAACTCTTAGGATTGAGGGCTGGTTGAATTTAGCCGGTATTTATGGTTAGATTATCATGCTTGAAATATTCTAACAATGCACACAATGAAACTATCATGACAGATTCTTCCCATCGCTATTTTATGGAGTTTTATGGTTCGCTGATTTTATTCTACTCTTTTATTTTTCAAGTGAAAATGAGATAGTTATGTGATTCTCTAAATAGCAGATGGTCACATTCCCGATGAAACACATGATTGTATGATTGTATTGAAAAACATAACAATTGGACATGAGACAACACGCTTCTCAAGAAAATTTCTAAACATTCTTGGCTCGTTCGTCGATCTTTAGAGTCTATTTATAGTAAGTTTTTGTTCCTTATTGATTGTTACTATATTTAGAGCTATTTTTGAGTTTGGTGACGCTTTTTCCCGTAAATAGTGCAGTATATATGCCCGTCAGTTGGTTAAGAGTGTTTCTCATAAGTTGTGAATCATCAAACAGTTGACAGCCAGTAGAATGGACAAGATGTAATCGATTGTCTGGCTGACACACAATAATTCTATAATCATCTTTTTGAATTATCACAGTATTCCCTTAACTGTTTATTTATGTTGTGCCCTACCAAAAACACATTTTTTAAAATCGTATCCTATACTTTTCTTTTGTAACATAAACTTAATTTTAAATAATTTTAATATTTGAAAAAATGCGTTGGATTAAATAAAGCCCTAACGATACGCATAAGAATGAAGGACATGTTTTCATAGAACGAATTATGTGTTGGGAGAATACATTTAAGTATTGTTTATTATTGAGAAAAACACCAAGCAGATTTTTTTAATGGATAACAACAATACTGACCCCTCTTAACAGGAAGTCGCCCCCCACCACCTCTTCCTTGTGTCGTGGTCCCATTTTTTCCACAAAAAGTTCTTGAGTTTCATGAAAAAATTAAATTTAATATGTCAGTTTAATGCACTACAGTTATCAAATGTTCATGTGTTATTATTAATTACAATGTATAAGGAAGACACGATAAAACGAATATTTGTAGTGGAAGTAAAATGGGGGTAGGTTAGAGCCTTTCTGATTTGTAAGCAAAGGTACATTTATGTAAGTCCCAGGTAATTACACTGTCAGTAACGCTTATTGCAAATCTAGAGTTTCTTTTAAACTTCGGACAATCAAGCTGAGTGCCGTAAACATGGAGGGACCCGAGGCAGGGTCCACCCCAACGGGGACTACATTGCCATTTTCAGTAGGGAGCGACCGATAATCGGGATCGGTATCGGTATAGGACCGATATTGGCACTATCGGTTATCGATTGGCCGATTTTTGTAGGGAAAGCGACCGATAGTCGGACCGATATTGGCACTATGGGTTAAATATCGGACCGGCCGTTTTTTGGCTGCCGATATATTGTTTTTTTTTTTTTCACAACAGAGCTGCAGAAAAAATAAAATCAGTAAATAACCCAATTTATAACCAGGTCAGAATAAGATTTAAAAAAAAGAAAAAAAAACCCGTACACAGAAATTCATTACGTCTACAAAAATTGCATCAGCGATATGACCTTGAAAAAAACAATAGGATTGGCATTTAATTCTAATGTATGACCTTGAATGATACAATTAGGTGAACATCTGTGTGTATTTTTTTTTTGGGATGGGAAGTTATGGGGGTAAATAAGACTTACGTGTGGGGCGAAGTGTTACAAAATATGACAGGGAAGGGGTGAACATGGGTTGACTTACGTCATTAGATTGGAAACTACTGCACGAGAAAAACACGTGTTTGGCATAGTTGTTGATTAAAGAAAATATCGGTATTTCCGGTAAAAATGCTGGCGAAAATATCGGTAAATAGACTATCGGTAAAAAGGCATATCGGTCGCTCCTAATTTTTCAGCACTAATGTATTATTTGGCTCGGGAATATTCGACATTTATATGAGTCCACCCAGGCATCACTCGCTTTAGAAACGCCCCTTACATATGCTGTAGATTACTTTAACCCCAATGGGACTGACTAGTGTAAAAATACGCTATAATGAACGTCGCTTGCAAATCTTAGACATCTAAAATTATTAACCACTGGGACCTCTATTGTTCCGCAACGGTTGTTATTTGGATTCCAAGGGCTCATGACACGTAGTCAGATCACCATACCTTGAGGTGGGCCCTGACAGTTGACAATGAACGAAGGCCGGTCAGAATATAATACTCGCCCATTGCGTTTCTGACTCGAGTAACCAGCCTACAGTAAAAACCAAGAAAAGTATGGACAACATATTTTTACATTACATCCAATTTAATAACTGATTAGTTAACCTTTTCGAAGACTCGTAACTTTTAATTATACAATTTGTATTTTAAAAAAAATTAAAAAACTATTGACGAATAGCCCCCCCCCCCTTTTTTACTACATACTCGGGGGAGGGAAGACATTGGGAATTCCCACAGCCTTGTTTAACATGGATTAAAAATATTTGTCCAATAACAACACACGTCTGTGACACGTTTCCCTAGCCATGTCCCACATTGAGGTATCACAGTCACAGGACAATACAATCTGCCACAATCTTTACTTAATGACTGGTGCAACACAGTCTGTACTTGATGGCTGGTGCAACACAATCTGTACTTGATGACTGGTACAACATAATTTGTACTTGATGGCTGGTACAACACAGTCTATACTTGATGACTGGTACAGAACAATCTGTACTTGATGACTGGTACAAACATAGTCTTGGATGGTTATGCAACATATTCTAAAATTTGATGACTGGTACAGCACACCTGTACTTGATGGCTGGTACAGCACAATCTGTACTTGATAACTGATACAACACAATCTGTACTTGATAACTGATACAACACAATCTGTACTAGATGACTTATGCAGTAAATGGTTTATTTCATCTATTCCAGTCATGACCTATTTATGTGGCTATATTTGGTTAACTTGTCATTAGAACCAAGGCCGGCCTTACGAAATGCGGGGCACAATTTAACGGATGTTTGAGAGGCCTCCCCCTTCTATTTTTAAAAATAAAAACTATTACTACTCAGCTAAATATAATTGAGGGGCCCTCAAACGAAGTAAATTCAATTCTGGAGTAATCGGTCAAATCGGCACAAGGCCAGTCCTGATTAGAGCTATTAATGAGGTTACATTAGTTCATCTTGCTTTGATTGGTTACATGAGTTCATCTTGCTTTGATATCTTTCAGGGATACTGCCTAGAAAATCTGGGGCCCCTGATATCAAACTCTAAGAAACGTGGGTCCCTCTACTCCCACTTAACAAATGTATTATTTATAAAATAAACATATGTATATTTATAATAATAAATACATTTTGAAAGCGATGCCCTCCCACAAGGTTCTGGGTTTCCTACAAGTTCTTCTGTTGCCCTCCCTAACGGCGGCCTTGATCCACCTACATGGCTACATTCAGTACCGTATTAATGCATTACCTCAACAACCGTAGGATCTCTAGCTAATTGGCCATTTCTGTTTAATTTTGATGATATATGTTGTTAGCATGCAACAGGGGCTAGGGGCCCACTGTATAATGATTTCATTTGGATTTCATTAAACCAAGGCGAAAACTGTTCTGGGGGCAATATAAATTTTGAATGTTCACTGGCCCATATACCCGATTAAAAAAAAAAAAAAAATTTGTCAACTCCGCGCACAAAGACACAGAAAATATGGATAGTATTTAAGTTTATATATATATATATATATATATATATATATATATATATATATATATATATATATATATATATATATTTATATATATATAAACTAATCCCTTTCAACGCCCAAATTTTAAACTACGTGACAAATAGCAGAGATAAAGCCCACACTAACCTTCAAATAAATTAAATCATGCCTATCAAGCATGATGTGACATTCAAACAATGTCTTTCATGTTCAGTTTCGACGCAAGTTAAAAAGTAAACAACCCTTACAGTAATTAATTCACTATTTTGTAATGCCATGAAATTAAGAAGGCGAAATTATTTATGCGTAGTTTTAAGGTCTGCACCTGTTGCCCTGAATGTTTTATTTGATTATAAATTATAACGTAATTATTCCAGTTTCTAAGAATAAGTTTAATATATTTTGTTTGTATAATGCGTCAGAAAATAAAACATCTTGAACCAAAAGAAAAGGGTAACAGAAGCGAACAAACAAACAAAGTTGACCAAGAAATGTAGGCTTTTCAAGAGGTAATGCAAGGGCTACTTCACTACATAAGGACTGCACTTCAACTTTCTTCACTGCCCTGTTTACTTTCATAATATGTTGCTTTTCATCCGGCTTCACGCGTGCCTTACAAGAATATATTTAAAAAAAATATTGGTGTTTTATTGTGAATCAACACGTTTTATAAGCATCATTGGCCTGCTCAACCCGAGGCTCCTGTGGAAACGGTGTTGATATGACTTGATTAACCCGAGTTTGATTCCTGCGTCTGTTTCATACAGCCAAACAACCCGGTAGCTAGATGTATTGTAACAATTTGAATTAAAGTGACAAAGAAAAAGAGCAACGATGAGAGAAGAAGGCTATGGAAGGAAAGGGTGAGAGAGAGAGAGAGAGAGAGAGAGAGAGAGAGAGAGAGAGAGAGAATGTGTGTGTGTGTGTGTGAGAGAGAGAAAGAAACGATGTGTGTATGTGGGTGTGTTTCTGAGGGAGAGAGAATGTGTGTATGTGTGTGTGTTTGAGATAGAGAATGTGTGTGTGTGAGAGAGAAAATGTGTGTGTTTGTGAGAGAGAGAGAGAGAATAGAGAGAGAGTTTGTTTCCATAGAAAATAACTCCATACCTCTTCAGTGCCAATGTCATTGAAGTAAACAACATGTTACAAATTTCAAATCTAGCCAGTAGTTGTGGTAAACATGGTACGGCCAAACATACTCTGACGGTCAAGGTTAGGTTAAGGTAAACTCACTCAAAAATGATTGATTAGTGACCTCCCAAAGGTAAATTGTATTCCGGGGTAGAACATTCTGCCGGAGGTGGAGTTGAGGAAAGGGAGGAGGGCGTTATATCAGGGTGCCATCAAAAAGCGTTATATCGCGGTGTAACAAGTGACGTTATCTCTAATCGTCTTTCTTTACACTACGGTAGAAACTTAGTTACCCCCCCCCCCCCCTTCCTACTAACCCACCCCGTACCCGCCCCCAACCCGCGAGGTAAATTCTGGATTAAACCCTAATGCCCTTTCACTAATTTTCTTTCAACTAATACAGATAAGTTCTTCCTATTCTGTTTTCTCATAATCAATTTAAATGTGTTTGTTTGTTTGTTAAGTTTGTTATGAATCACGTGATAACCCAATTGAAAAATACCTGGCATTGTTGTTTTTTCTTTTTTTTTTGTATAATTACATAAACACAAAGTATAGAAGATAACAGAGGTGGGGAAAACCATGTTGAGAAGGAAGTGGGAAAAGGGGAGGTGGGGAGGAGATTGGGGTTGAAGGGGGGGGTGATGACTGACAAGACAGGATGGTATTCATAGACTTTATTTAAAAGGTTGATTCCTCACTAGCTTAGAACTCAAAATTGATTCGAAACTAAAACAAATTGCATACTTTATTTATTTAGACGTCTTAAAATGACATTCCTTGTAAACATTCAAATCCGTTGTTACTTTGTTTCACTATTGTTTGTGTGTGTGTGTGTGTGTGTGTTTGTGTGTGTGTTTGTGTGTGTGTGAGTGATGAGGGTAGGTGTAAAGACGAAGGAATCTCTTTATATGAGGACGATAAAAGCTTACTTGAACTTTATAACTGGGTGACATTTCAGTAAATAAATTTTGTCGCTTAGAAATCTCGCAATGCTGACATTGGTTGACAACTCAGGTTTCTCTCCCGGGATAACGGGATCCCGGCGGTCCCGGCTAAATTCAATCTGATTCAACACTCTCCAGGATACTATTCAAATTCAAACTTGAGCGATATGTTGTCGAAATTAATTCAACAAGTTATCCTTTGAGCAATAAGGATATTTATATTGATTATCATCTGTATCCGTAAGGGTGCATTTTTTGAAAAACAACATTTTAATTAGCGAACTGAATATTTCACATGCCTACCTGCAGCTGTGATGCAATGTTTGATGAGCAAAGCCGTTTTACAATATATATTACTATATTTAATTGATAAATTGTACATATATATATATATATATATATATATATATATATATATATATATAACTTTATATAAACGAAGGTTTGTCTTCGGCCCGCGATTCAAAAAGCTTGCCCCACCCCGGTCTATCTACCAGACCAGTGCTTCTCAGTGGGCCGCGGGCCCCTTAGGGGCCGTGGACCGTCCGAGGGAGCCGAATTTCGAAAATGTGACACATAAAATATAATTAACCTTAATATATTGTATGTAAATAGTATTAATATATGTTTAAAATAAAATCTAGTTTATTTTATATGTTGCATCCTTTCACTCTTCATTACCATTTAAAAAGCGCATGTATTGACTAGTAAAAGTTTGCATATATAGAAGTTTAAAATTATAAATTTAAGCAATCTAAACCAAAAAATAGGGGTCAGTACATATTGATTGGCGTTTTAAGGAGCCGTGACTTCAAAAAGTTTGAGAAGCACTGTACTCACCAGTGGTTCCCAACCTTTTTCACACGGACGCTCAGCGTTTGAAAATGTCACTGCGGCCCTCAGGGATGGGTATATGGAGACGTTGGGATATTTCTTGTCCATGGACAGTCGAACAATCACGATAGAAATACACTACAGTAAATAAAAAGGAGATACTTTAATGTTTTGGCGGCCCAGTATATTTAATGTTTTCATGGCCCAGTATAATTTAATGTTTGGGCGGCCCAGTATAATTTAATGTATCTGGGCGGCCCAGTACCCTATCCATGGACCTGGCGCCGGCTCGCGGCCCGGTGGTTGGGGACCACTGTACTAGACTTTTTATTTTCAAACTTGTGTTTTCCTTAATGACATATCAGTTGACCTCAAAGGCGTTATTTATTTTCTTAGCCAGGTTATTATTCTCAATATTTCACAATTTCATATTCGTTGATTATTATTACAGGATTTTTTTCTTTTCAATGAATGACTGCTCAGACCTGTTCTGAATAAACATTCATTCATTCAACTTAATTCTGAAGTTTTCTCTCTTCCTGCCCCCTCCTCCTCAAACACAACACATCTGATGTGAATTTAGTGTGAAAACTTTTAAAATAAATAAATTTAAAGGATTTCTTTAGACCGTTCTACGTACACCAAAGGTATTATACACATGTATACAAGAACTGATCCTTGGAATTGGTCAAATTTCCCGAATTTGTTTTTTTATGAATATTCTCTACTTTCTTTCCTTTGTGATATATATTTTAAATCTAATGCTGTGAATGCTTATTCATACAATGACAAACTGTCCATTACTTACTGATAATATTAGCATGTATATGTGTTCTAACATGGACTTCTGAAGGGCCTAGACAAAGTAGTGGTGAAGTTTTTGGGGCCGCATGCCCCAAATTCAACCAAACCACTTATTTATAAAGCAAATAACACTCCAATTAAAATTAAAGGAAGTGATATTTTAGTTGCGGTGCTGACTGATGAGGTTTCGTTGTCACCTGTGGCACGCGAGCCATAGGTTCACCACTGGTCTAGGTTCACGATATATATCCCGTGGATCTATGTAGCTCTCTAATTTCACTGACCTAAATAATCTTTATGGTGCATACATTTTCTCTAATGATTAAATAGATTTCTAAACGAACAAGCCAAAATTGTTTTTTGATTTAATTTATTTTATTGTCTGTTCTTTAATTTATGATAAGTGACCAGGTGAACAATACTGAATAATGAAATCTAAAAATAAATAAATAGGACGAGTCATTCCCAGAAAGGTAAGACTGACCTTTAGTGAATTAATTTGATATCACATTATGTGTATAGACAACAGATATACGGCTAACAATAAATTATATATATATCACATGATTCAAATCTGTTACATATGAGTAATTTACTTGTTTTACCGAATTCAATTAGGTAAAAATCAATAACAATAACAACAACAAAAGCAAAATTCATTGAATGATAACAATTGTGACTGTTTGGTATGTTAAAGGAGTAAATCTTATATTTTCAATGTTTCCACTTTAAGCTAAAATAGATATATCAGCCATATATATATATGTTATCTCAGCAATTTTACCTCATCAGCAAATGGATTGATTTCATTGTATTGTATAACGATCGAAAAACACAATTTGGGGAAATGCTGATCAGTTAATTAAAATCAACAAATTTAATTGTACAAACTAATCTTTTATGTTTTCTTGTTGTTTAGTTTGGATTTCATACTAAGAATTTAAATGTTTGTTTAAAAAAATATAACCAACAATGAACATTTTTAAAACCTCCCCTCTCTCTCTCTCTCTCCCGGACAAGATAATACCAAAAGCAAATAACAATTTTTTTCGATCAAATTAGCTCGAAGCCTAAAAAAATTTAAGCACGAAATAGCAACACATTTTTTCCTAGCACGTGGTCCTGAAAATTAGCACGTTACGGAAAAGTGGCACAATCTGGCCGAAGAGTTATGTGAAGGGGAGGTGGCGGGAAGTAAATAACCGGACAAGTTTCATTGCAAGTATAAACAGATGACACAGATGTCAAGTGGGGAAAGTGGGAGTGGTCAGACAGCGACTGGAGACAAAGAGATTAACAGAATCATTCATTGAGGGAGGGGGAGGGGGTGGAGGGTCAGGCAGGTAAATTGATTTCTGTGGGGGCGGTGAGATTTACAAAAAAAGACGAAACAATTCCCAAGATTAATGAATTTTTTTCTAAAGGTCAAAAATAATCCTTAAGTTATTACAGAATGTATATCAAGTGTCCACTTTTAAAATAAATTAATCTGTAGCTGTGTTCAGTGGCGCAACCAAATCAACAATATATATTTTACTATATGTCATCAAAAAGACTGCCAAACTGTCTTTTTTCTATATGTGAGCCCCCCCCAGCATTTTTTGCTGGCTGCGCCACTGGTTGTGTTTCTCATAAAGAATGTTTAATGTTGAGAATAGGGTGCATAACTGGTGTGGCTGCAAAATACATTTCAAACGGAACAAACGGATTCAGTTATTTGACAGTGATTCTGAGAATAAAGAAAATGATTTGACTAGATTAGGTGCAGGAGGGGGATAATATAACAGAGACATTGTAAATAAAATGACTTCATACAAACAATTATGATCTCATATATCTAAATAAATGACTTCATACAAACAATTATGATCTCATATATCTAAATAAATGACTTCATACAACAATTATGATCTCATATATCTAAATAAATGACTTCATACAAACAATTATGATCTCATATATCTAAATAAATGACTTCATACAAACAATTATGATCTTATATATCTAAATTAAATGACTTCATACAAACAATTATGATCTCATATATCTAAATAAATGACTTCATACAAACAATTATGATCTCATATATCTAAATAAATGACTTCATGCCAAACAATTATGATCTACATATCTAAATAAATGACTTATACAAACAATTATATCTCATATATCTAAATAAATGACTCATACAAAAACAATTATGATCTCATATATCTAAATAAATGACTTACACAAACAATTATGATCTCATATATCTAAATAAATGACTTCATACAAACAATTATGATCTCATATATCTAAATAAATGACTTCATACAAACAATTATGATCTCATATATCTAAATAAATGACTTCATACAAACAATTATGATCTCATATATCTAAATAAATGACTTCATACAAACAATTGCGATCTCATATATCTAAATAAATGACTTCATACAAACAATTATGATCTCATATATCTAAATAAATGACTTCACAAACAATATGATCTCATATATCTAAATAAATGACTTCATACAAACAATTATGATCTCATATATATCTAAATAAATGACTCATACAAACAATTATGATCTCATATATCTAAATAAATGACTTCATACAAACAATTATGATCTCATATATCTAAATAAAATGACTTCATACAAACAATTATGATCTCATATATCTAAATAAATGACTTCATACAAAACAATTATGATCTCATATATCTAAATAAATGACTCTCCCCATACAAAACAATTCATGATCTCATATATCTAAATAAATGACTTCATACAAACAGATCTCATATATCTAAATAAATGACTTCATACAAACAATTATGATCTCATATATCTAAATAAATGACTTCATACAAACAATTATGATCTCATATATCTAAATAAATGACTTCATACAAACAATTATGATCTCTATATATCTAAATAAATGACTTCATACAAACAATTATGATCTCATATATCTAAATAAATGACTTCATACAAACAATTATGATCTCATATATCTAAATAAATGACTTCATACAACAATTATGATCTCATATATCTAAATAAATGACTTCATACAAACAATTATGATCTCATATATCTAAATAAATGACTTCATACAAACAATTATGATCTCATATATCTAAATAAATGACTTCATACAAACAATTATGATCTCATATATCTAAATAAATGACTTCATACAAACAATTATGATCTCATATATCTAAATAAATGACTTCATACAAACAATTATGATCTCATATATCTAAATAAATGACTTCATACAAACAATTATGATCTCATATATCTAAATAAATGACTTCATACAAACAATTATGATCTCATATATCTAAATAAATGACTTATACAAACAATTATGATCTCATATATCTAAATAAATGACTTCATACAAACAATTATGATCTCATATATCTAAATAAATGACTTCATACAAACAATTATGATCTCATATATTCAAATAAATGACTTCATACAAACAATTATGATCTCATATATCTAAATAAATGACTTCATACAAACAATTATGACCTTATAAATCTGAATAAAAATGACTTTAATACAAACAAATATGATCTCATAAATCTGACTTTAAAAAAAAAAATAAAACTAACAAAAATAAAGAAACCACAGAGACACTGTAAAGGTGAGACCATGCAAACAAAAAGTATGATCCATACATCACCGATTGAAAAAAACAAAACAAAAAAACACTAGGCAATTTAAGATAACAACCAGGAAAGGTTAAAATACAAGTACATCATAAAACCATAAAACTATATAATAGACTCATTCAAGTATTTCACCAAACAACTCCCACACCGACAGATCAATGTCTCCCCCCCAACAAACTCACTCCACACTGACAGATCGACGTCATTGTTATGAAACAAGAAGGAGATATCGATTGTTTTCAATGACATCTGTTACCCACTCATTGCACAAGTGATGCTTGTTGTATAATGGAAGGCAATCATCTTAAAGTGGCTCGGCACATAATACTGTTTCTTTATTCAAACCTGTTCACCTTTTCATATAAATATTTGTTTTTTGCTTTTTTAAAAAATAACAATGTTATATATGTCCGTTGAGTAATGGCAGGTAATATCCAGCACAACGAAATAATTAAATTAGCATAACAAAACATTACACAATGTACGAGATGTCTTAAAATAGTATGTAAACAAATATACACGTGTGGTTGGGTTTGCATTGTGAGTCTTGTATGGTAGTGACTTAACACTCTTCGTCATCCTCGTCCAGTGATTCGGACAGTCGGCATAACCCGGGACGATGACGTCAGTGAATCCCGTCTGCACAGCCTCTTTTGGGCGATGACTCTGAAGCGAAAACGGGTATCATGGGATGCCACTGCCGACTCTTCGTTTTCTACGGGGAGACTCCGGTAAGATTCTTCGAGCCCGTAAAAACCCGGGGGCCTTTTTTGTTTTTCAGCGGGAAATTGTGCACCTGGGAGGTGAACGCTTTGACCCACTTCCATCCGCGGAGTGTCTGGTGCTGGCTTCGAACCTGTACGACTGTCCATCTGAGTCGTCCAGTGCGACGATGAACTGGCAGGGATTCGTGCTGCACCTGGTCACTTTGCTCTTCTTCAGTTTCAAGTAAAGAGACGCAGTGGGCGACTGGTGTCCGGCGCGACTGATGATGGCGGCACTGCCTCGAAACTTTTCTGATGGATTCGGGACATGAACCGGACACCGCAGGCATGGCGGGGCCCTTCGGAATGATACGAGGGACCGACCAGTCTGATCGGACGTTGAATAAGTTGTTCCAGAGGTTCTGGGAGTGAATTAAGACCAAGAGCCCGGATTTGATTTCAGAGCTGTCTCGGTTCCACGTAGAGTCCCACCCTCTGATTGTTGTGGAAACCGTTACTGCGGTCTGTCAATGTGTAGCTGTTAGTCTCGTTATGTTCCTCCGCGTTGTTCCACAGTCTGTATCCGCCCATGTTGTTCCTGTTGTTTATGTTGATCTGGGCTGAACGGTCACTGTTATAGTTCTGAACGGCGCAGTTGTCTACTTGAAGATTTTGTCGCCGAAGGCCGTGCTGTCCAGCTCCTATTGTCCACAATCATCTCATTGATGTTGTCCACCTCACTTCATGTGAGATGGCTCCTCTGATATCACGTGACACTTGCGTCCAGTGGAAGGGGGCACTGGCAGATTAGCCAAACTGACCTGACCACCACTACGTTCTGTAAGTCCACTACGGGGCCAACTGTCCAGTTTCATATAAATCCAATAAGTAAAGAATGATAATTTTTCAATTCTTTTATGAGAGAGAATAAAATCGTTTCGGCGCTTCAAAGTTTTATATTTTCGACTATAATCTAAAACAATCACAGTATTATAGTTAGTGGAAATCCTAATGTAGAACACGTTTTCTTTTAGAAAAACTTGTTTTTTCAAAGCTCACATGTGGTTCACTATTTAATCACTTTTTCTGACTCTAGAGTTTTCTGTTGATTCTAAGGGAAAAAAAGTAAATTCGTCTTAACAAAAACACCACAACATAGATATGTTTGTTTAAAAAAACATTAAGCAAAAAGATAACACTGGAAGAGAAAAATAACATGTGCGAATGTATATATATATACACAAGGAAAAATAGCGGCTGTGTGCACAACATCCGTAGAACGGAAACTCGCTGCGTAATTTCGTCGCACAGCTTATAAATCTCGCGTTGAGATTAGGATGCTGCTACCACTTTGATGTGTTGTGTCTAGAACGTATTTTACCTAAAACAACGTGTTTGCCAGATAAGTAGATTGAATGGGCTAAAAAAGAATAAGTCAATGACGTGACAAAAAAACCTTATCTATTTTTGTTTTTTTTTTTAAATAATAATCCCTGGTCTTCTGTGAGACGGTTGTTGGTTTAATTAGGACATATTGTGTGTATGTGTTGTTGTTTTTTAAGTTTCATCCTACACACGTTGCTTTCAATGAGTGCAGAGGTTTAACACTGTTTGACGTGTAGAGTTTTATAGATTACTATGACTCGTTTTTTATTTTTTTCCTACGGTGACTGTAGGCATGGATGATGGACCTGCTATCCTAAAAATTGGCCATCCTAAACATACGATCCTCGATATTAGTAAACGTGGCTGTCAGAGCAGGTAGGCCCTGCGTGCGGGGGGAGATCGAGCGTTTATTTAAGACTTTGTGAAAAGAGAAAAACTGGCGGACTGGGTCATGATGGTTACTTGTTTATCTATGGGATGGTGGTGGGTGGTGTGGAGAGACTGACGATACTGTTAAATCCAGACCATGGTAGGATACCCAATAGGTCACTGTGGTTGTTTTTTTCCAGTAGAAATAGGGGCGAATTTCGTGTATTTACGTACCGATATTGATGTCACATGTACGCCTACATATGTGTGTATGTGTGTGTGTGTACAACACGTACACACACCCTGTAGACTTCAAAGGCACCTGGCTGCTGTGGGTGGAGTCCGAGACGAGGTGTGGGAATCAGACACAACTTTACAACTAGAGACTATTTCAATGTTTTTTTTTTTTTTCGTAGCCTGCCCCCACCC
The DNA here is from genome assembly GCA_021962125.1 of Bulinus truncatus. NCBI lineage: Eukaryota > Metazoa > Mollusca > Gastropoda > Planorbidae > Bulinus > Bulinus truncatus. The sequence goes on along the minus strand of JAGDYQ010000114.1, from coordinate 2,676,485 downwards.
CCACCCTGCAGCGCCCATCCTCTATCATGGGGTGGAGGACTTCATGAAGTCAATGTACACGTCACATGTCTGTACACGTCATATGTTTATCTATTGATCTGCATCAAACCCAAAACTAATATCCAAGCAGTAATAAACGTTAACAGGTGAGACTTCTGGGGGGTGTGGGAGGAGGAGGGCTAAACAGGTAAGGTCAAAGCACCTGGCATCGTATATACGGGACTACTACAAGTCGGTTATTAGGTAACTCAGGTAACTACTAGCACCAACACCGGCGGCGGAACGAAATATTTAATGGGGGCAAGCCAAAATTCATAGGGGGGCGCTGCCCCCCTTGAAAATTTAAGGAGGGGCAATACAGACAAAATTATGACCGAAAGACATATTTTACCCCTTAATTCTATAATAGAATATAGTAAATTCTGTAGCATGTATTTAATTGATATTATTAAAAATAATATATTAAAAAAGATAAAAATGAACATTGAGCACTGTTTACTAATTTAATAGTGAAATTAGATCAGAAAATTACTGATAATTTTCATGAATGATGATGAATATGAAAACCGAAACGGGAAAACTCAATAAACAGAAAGTAATTTATGAAAAGATAATAAATAATTGTATTTTTCTTTAAAAATTACATTAGCCGTCATTCGGTAGATGCAGGCCACTTCTCTATACTTATAAGACGCATTTACTATCTGTCTGTCTGTTCCCTTTTTAAAACTCAAGATCCAGACAACCAAATAACGTGAAATTTGATACACGCAGTGGCGTAACCGGGGGGGGCAGGGGGGCTTGAACCTCCCCGGCCAAATCATCAATACATAATTTACGTTATAAAGTTACAAAAAAGACTGTCAAACTGACTTTTTTCAATATGTGAGTCCCCCCCCCAGCATTTTGGTTGGCTGTTCCACTGGTACACGTACACAAAATTACTCAGGGGAATGTTCTTAAACAGGTTTCGTTCCATCTCAATGGGTACTTTAATTGCAATTAATTATTTTGGATATCAAAGACATGAAATTTGGCAAACTTTTACCCTGATTTCAGGTTTTACGAGCTTCTCCCACATAGCTAACTTACTATAAATATGATCGGTACGTGGAACCAAATATCACATTACTTACTACATTATTACATTCCATTCCTTCATCCATAGGAATTGTCATCTTTTGATACAGTCATGCCTAAAAGAGAGAGGGAGAGAGGAGGGAAAAGAGGAGAGAGAGGAGGAGAGAGAGGGAGGGAAAGAGGGAGGGAAAGAGGGAGGAAAGAGGGAGGAGGGAGGATAGAGAGAGGAACTGCCAAAAATGTTGTGTATCACATTGCTTTAAGATAAATGTACCCTTTATTGTAATTCTGCATTTCGTAAATAAACCCTTTCTTACGCGTTTTATTTTAAATCTTAATTAAACGTCAAATTGCGCTTCTAAATAAACAGAAAACATTATTTTAAACCCGGCAAAGCCGAGTACTTGCAACTAATTTTAAAATATGCCACAACAACTCTCAATAATGTGATTACTGTAAAATGTCAATTAATTATAATTCTTTCAAATATTAAATTCTAAGAAATAAATCATATGAATTATGAAAATGAAAATGATACATATAAACTAAAATGAATTACAAAGTTAAAAAAATTAAAATTTTAGGGGGCAGACTGGAAATCTATGGGGGCGGAGCCCTCCCTTGCAAAAGTTTTAGAGGGCCGTTGCCCTGCTCCGCCGCCAGTGAGCACCAATGATACTTAAACCCAGTGATGTATGGTATCTGTTGCTGTGCGTTAAGAATGACTGTCCTGTAACAAATAATTTGGTTGGTCTGGAATTCTCATGATGAGAATGCTGAAATTACGTACATGCGTGTTGAACGGGAGAGTGTGTTTACTATTTTGAAAGAAGGGCATCTAATGAACGTTAATGTATTTGTATTGAGGGGAGGGGGTATTAATGTTAAATAAGATGATTTATTGAAGAAGGTATTTCGGAAGTTATTAAATGATATTTAAGAAGGTACTTTGGAAGTTATTAAATGATATTTAAGAAGGTACTGGAAGTTATTAAATGATATTTAAGAAGGTATTTCGAAGCTATTAAATGATATTTAAGAAGGTATTTCGGAAGTTATTAAATGATATTTAAGAAGGTATTTCGGAAGTTATTAAATGATATTTAAGAAGGTATTTCGGAAGTTATTAAATGATATTTAAGAAGGTACTGGAAGTTATTAAATGATATTTAAGAAGGTATTTCGGAAATTATTATATGATATTTAAGAAGGTATTTTGGAAGCTATTACATGATATTCCTACAGTGTCATCTGTAAGCTATTGTTGATGTTGTGCCACGGGACAAGTCTCGATACAATAAACACATATCGTTTGTTCAATATTGATTTTCAACGTCACCAAACCACTTGTAATATTATCATGTTTACAATATATGCATGTAAACAGAAAAACATACCACTATTTTTTTCAAATATTTTTCACGTGAGCTCCCCCCTTCCCCCTCCCACCCTTTTTTCATCTCCCTCAATCAATATTTTTTAATCTATCATAATTTATACTTACCTTTGAACTCGCTAAATAATGTGCACATTTGTTATATGAAAATTTAATCCAATACTTATTTATTTATATAAACTATATACATAATTATAGAATGGAAGAATGCAAGAATATGTGATTGCATATGGCTCAACTAAAAAGGCCTCACAGTCAAAGGGCCTAACAGCCAAAGCGGGCCTATTTCCATCATTGATTGCTATAAAATAAGTATACTTAATGGGCACCGACAGTTCCTACCTGGAGCCCCAGATGTTACTGAAAGTCTTTGCCAAAGGCCGCGGATATCGTAAACTCTTGGTTGTTTTTAACGAAATCGTAGGTCAAGCAGTGTATCCCTTGCATAACCTTTCCCGTACACTTTGTGGTCCCCGTACACTTTGTGGTCCGCGTACCACCAGTTAAGAACCGCGGGCCTAATGCCTCCACAGACCTTAGAGAGGCTCTGATAATAATATTTCGGAATACTTCAAATGACATAAATATATAAGGCCATATAGTATGATTTAATATAAATGCCTGTACATCATTATAAGAATTTCAAATGATTCATTTAACATTACAAAGGGGGTAATACATATCAGACTTATTCTATTAAAAAAAAATAAATACGGTATGCTATTTACATATTTTAAAATTCTCATTGATTGGTTGATTGATTTACTATATCTTTAATGATGAAGGAAAACAAATGAGTGTACACAAATAATAATAATAATAATAAAAACATGATTTAGTAATACAGAAGTAAAGTCTTACCTTTTGTGTTTTTAAAGAAAAATTATAGACATCAAACGTTAGTAAAAAATTGTTGAAGTCTGTCGATTTTGTGAATTATTTTGGTTTGGTCCAAAATTCAAAAGAATGTCCAATACTTGTTTGATATTTACACAACTGGTGTTTGTATAGCTGCACACGTCAGTTCGCTGTCACTGATTACATAACAAGAGCACATTGGTTGAGGCCGGTTCACTTTGTTGTAACAGACCAGGACAAGCCTGTTCTTTATAAAACAAACATTATGAAGGCGGGCTGGATGTATCAGTCTTTTAACTCAGTTATTTCAATAAACCACGTCTTCCTTCCGATCATGGATGTTTAAATGCAATGACTCTAATCCTTTCGGTTTAGAGATTAAAAATGATAACACACGACTATGGCGGAATAAAATAGCCCGCCACACCTAAAAAGATCAGCTGACATACGTAGAAAAAAAGGGGAGAGGGGACGTGATTCAAAACCCACACAACAACACAGCAGACGACAAGGTCACGCCATAGTCGAGTAACTTATCTGACTCCGTTGGATATAACCACTTTGACGGAAGAAGAAAAGAAAAAAAATAAATGTCTAATCGATCGGTTAAAATCCACCTGAATATTGTCCTTCAGAACTGTTTAACTAGGTAACCGGATATAGGAAATGAACATATTTTTTGTTGGTATTTGTTTTATGTTAGTTACAGAATTTGTGTAGCTTTTTTTTAAATCGTCCAAACTAATCCTCATAATAAATGATAACGAACAGAATATTTAATATAGAAACAATCGTATGTGTGTGAGTGCAATATATAATTGTGTGTTTATAACTGAAAACTGAAGAAGGAATGAAGATGTGATTTTGAGATGTGTGTGCGTGGGTGGGGAGGGGGTAGTCAGTGAATGTGAGGGAATTTTTACTTAATTTTATGCAGTTCTGTCTCTGGCTGAGACTGTTATGGGGGTGGGGGGCACGATTTGCAGGCGGGATCTCTGATTTAGGTCGGTTAGAATTAAAATATCCAACTCACCCCCACCCTTCACAAAGACACCTTTCCCTCTCTCTTCCGTATCGGGGGGAGTGCGGCGGGAGAATGGGATGGAGTGTGGCGTGGAGAATGCGGCGGGAGTGTGGCGGGAGACTGGCTGGAGAACGGGCGGGAGAATGTGGCGGGGGAATGTCGCGGGAGACTGTGGTTGGAGATGTGGCGGGGGAATGTGGCGGAAAATTTGTCGATAGTGTGGCGGGTCCGCGGGAGAATGTGGTGGGGGAAAGTGATTGGGGAATTAGCCTCAGTTGTCTTCCCAGGAAGGCCGCAACAGCCTGTATTGATCTTTGTAGCCTCTAAAAAAAACCTATTGACGATTCAGTGAAAGATTTACATAACTGCCCTCAGCAGTGATTATAGGTTATTACAGGGGATTATTGTACAATCTATTTGTTTTTTTAAAAGGCATTTTGGACACTTCCTGTAATCAGCATCATTATGAGTGTGATATTAGCTGGGTGAAAAGGTTACGTTTCCGAACTGCGTGGGTGCGGGCTCCAATCAATCTCATCGAAATCCCAATCAATTTTACCCCTTCGTGGCGCCTCCACCCCTGGCCCGTTCTTGCGCATTTGTGTGTGGGAGGTAAATAAGCTGAGAATGTACATGTTTGGTGGCCCATGACAAAGGTACCTGTCAGGGAATAGCAGTGGCGTAGGAAGGGTACTAGGGGCTGATGCACAGGGCGTCGAATTAGAAGGGGAGTCAGAAAGGGTCGTTGAATGTTTTTTGCACTTTTCAGAGTGGGATGAGGGTGCCAAAAATGTAGCTCACACAGGGCGCCGCAATAGCTAGCATCAGATCTGATAGGTCTTAGTACTGGAAAAGGAGGGGGGGTCTTTGGTTGTGAGCGGAGGATTTAAGTGTAGCCCAGTTTGTCTAATGGTTCTGCTCTCTGAAAGTTTAGTTTTCTACAGTTGAAGAGATATAGACAGAGTCTACATAAATGTCTCCTCTGATTGTATAGATATAGACAGATTCTACTTAAAGGTCCCCTCTACTGTAGAGATATAGACAGCTTACTTAACAACCACTTGATTAAGAGATAAGGACAGTCTACTTAAATGTCCCCTCTAATTGTAGATATAGGCAGATTCTACTTATATGTCCCATCTCATTGCAGAGATATAGACAGTCTACTTAAATGTCCCCTCTGATTGTAGAGATATAGACAGGAGAATACTTCAATGTCCACTCTGGATTACAGAGATATAGACAGAGACAAAAAATATGTCCCCTAAAGACAAAAACAACAATCAAATGTAAAATTCAACAACGTTGACACGTATTTAAGAGAAAATATTTGTTTAAAAAAACAAGTAATTTAAGTCTTTTCCGTTTCGACAAGGACATTTTATATATTTTTAATGAGAGGAAGCAATCATGTTGAATAACTGTTACAAAATAAATAATGATTACGCCCCTTGATTAGCTTTTATTATTTATATTTAAAATATAAGCAAAACGGTACATAAGAAACTCTTTATATTTTGGCCTTGGGAGGTCAGATTGCGAAATGGATTTTTGATATGTATAAGTTGTATGTATGTATGTATGTATAAGTTGTATGTATGTATGTATAAGTTGTATGTATGTATGTATGTTGTATGTATGTATAAGTTGTATGTATGTATGTTGTATGTATGTATAAGTATGTATGTATGTATAAGTTGTATGTATGTATGTATATGTATATAGTTGTATGTATGTATGTATATGTATATAGTTGTATGTATGTATGTATATGTATATAGTTGTATGTATGTATGTATGTATAAGTTGTATGTATGTATGTATGTATAAGCTGTATGTATGTATGTATGTATAAGCTGTATGTATGTATGTATAAGTTGTATGTATGTATGTATGTATAAGTTGTATGTATGTATAAGTTGTATGTATAAGTTGTATGTATGTATAAGTTGTATGTATAAGTTGTATGTATAAGTTGTATGTATGTATAAGTTGTATGTATGTATGTATGTATGTATAAGTTGTATGCATGTATGTATGTATGTATAAGTTGTATGTATGTATAAGTTGTATGTATGTATGTATGTATGTATAAGTTGTATGTATGTATAAGTTGTATGTATGTATAAGTTGTATGTATGTATGTATGTATGTATAAGTTGTATGCATGTATGTATGTATGTATAAGTTGTATGCATGTATGTATGTATGTATAAGTTGTATGTATGTATAAGTTGTATGTATGTATGTATGTATGTATAAGTTGTATGTATGTATAAGTTGTATGTATGTATAAGTTGTATGTATGTATGTATGTATGTATAAGTTGTATGTATGTATGTATGTATGTATAAGTTGTATGAATGTATGTATGTATAAGTTGTATGAATGTATGTATGTATAAGTTGTATGTATGTATGTATAAGTTGTATGTATGTATGTATAAGTTGTATGTATGTATAAGTTGTATGTATGTATCTATAAGTTGTATGTATGTATGTATAAGTTGTATGTATGTATGTATGTATGTATGTATGTATGTATAAGTTGTATGTATGTATAAGTTGTATGTATGTATGTATGTATGTATAAGTTGTATGTATGTATAAGTTGTATGTATGTATGCGTGTCAGCTCAATTTAGTCCAGGATGATTATTTGTGTCTTCAAAAGATGGTCGAGTGTGTATGTATAAGTTGTATGTATATATGCATGTCAGCTCAATTTAGTCCATAGTGTGTGTGTGTGTGTGTCTTCACAAGATGGTCCTTGGTGTGTGTGTCTTCACAAGATGATACAGTGAGACTATTAATACATGTGTGTGTGTATGTGCGTGTGTGAGTGCTGTTATGTTTACTCGCCTATGGCGGAATCACGGCCAGTGAAAATCAAATTTTGTCATCATCTCTCACAATTTTTTTCTCGTTTCTTTTAGTTACATAAATCAATAATCATGCCCAGATATATTTATAAAACATGAAACCAAATCTGGTCACTGGGATGATGACGATGTTGTATTAAGTCGGCTCCAACAACATAGCAGGTGAAATCTAAGCAGGAGCCCAACAGCGAGAGAAAGAGGGAGAGGGGGGTGGAGGAGAGAAATTTAAAGTCAGAATTCAAATAAATAACTTAATGTACAAAATAATATTTCCGAATGTGAGATAATTTATATTAAGTAGCTTTGATTGATCTCAGCTGACAACGCTGTTAAAGAATTTCAATATTTTCTCCAATCAATCATATTACAAAATGATACAAAGATATAGAAAAGCTCTGATAGTGATAACGATTTTTAACTTAGTTAATAGGCCCATAAGACTATTTAGTGGATAGAAATACCAATCAAGTCTAGTGTTGAATATTTTTAGAATGTTGGCATCAGTTTAAAAACTGTATATAATGAATATAATTTATAACACACTGGACAATAATTAAGAAATAAAAACGTATTATTTGCATAGTCAAATAACTTGGAATTTAAAAAAAATGAGATTTCATTCTCTAAAATACTCGTACAATAAAAAAAAACAAATAATAAAATTTAATAGATTACATTTTTTTTAACAAATGGCTTATTTAGGGTAAAGATATTGATTTTTTTTTCGTATGTCTAGTCCGTTTCTGAAAGATGACTGAGATACGAGGGTTGAGTTAAAAAAAAAAAACAAAAACGTATGGAATTGCTTCGTATAAAAAGCGTAGAAGGACGACACTTAAACTATACGTTTTCAACCTTCCTTTGGGAACCATAACTTATAACATTTCTCTCTGAAACTGTAACACACAGAAATGTACCCAATCAAATGATCGAACAACACTGTACCACGTGATGTTTAAAGCCATACCACTTTTAAATAATAAACTACTTGAAAAACTTAATCATGATTGAGTGAAGACAGAAGTTACAAATGGAAATCTTTTGTATAAGTCTTATGAAGAGATCCATACTCATCGGAGGGGGAAGGGGGAATGAAAAAAAAAACACATCTTGAGTTCAAGTATTTGAAACAAAATTTCTCATATAATATTCATGAGGATTTCTTATTTCAGTTCATAAAATGATAAAAGTCTAAAATTTTTGTTTCAATAAATTGCCTAGAAAATGTTTTTAGAAACAAGCGGCACTTAAATATTTGTTTACATATAAATTACATTTTTAACTTTCGTATGGTAAAAAATAAAAAAAAATCATATTCAGCTGTTTTATTAATCGTAGTAAGATTTGAAGAGTGTCTAATTAAACAGAGAATATTTAATAGGTCAGGGTTACGAGGTCAATTTAAACAAACATATACACATGAAGAAATGTTTTACATTTGACTAGTGTACTGGCAGATATTTAATGAAATAATGATATGTACTGAGAAGTTATATAACTATTTATTTGCCTATGTTCAGTGGCGCAACCAATAAAAAATGCTGGGTGGGGGGGGGGCGCTCACATATAGAAAAAAGACAGTTTATATAGTAAAATATGTATGATGATTTGGTCTGGGGGGCGAGGGCTCAAGCCCCCCCCCCTGGTTGCGCCACTGCCTATGTATATACTTCTGTCATATAAAAATATGAAGGCTTTGGGGACCACTTTGAGAAAGTTTCTGCCAAAAATCTTATTGGCAAGAGGACCGTGAAGGGGAGGGGTGATAAGAGATCATTACCTCTGTGATGGTGGATAGTAGATAGCAGGGGAGGAGTGGAAACTTGGAAAGGTCAAACTACTGACTGGGACAAAGAGGATGCTGAGTGGATGGGTGGGGGGGGGCGCTACGTCTGGTCGTTCACTAATCACCACCGATGCCCCGACGTCAACTCATTGTGTCCACACAGACATTCTAAACAGGATGTGGGTCAAACACAATTACCAACTACAGCACGGGCAAAGTACCAGCACCGTTTTACATTAGTGGTTCACGGAAAATGGACGGACTATATTGAGTTTTCAATGGGGGCGCGGGGGGTGGGGGGGTGGAAGACAAAACTGTGGACACGTGCTGAAAATTTCAGATCTCCAGCTTGCACGTCAAAATTTGTTGTGTCTGGTCGATGAACAAACTAGATGTTTGTTGTAACGTGAATAAATTTACCGCGTGCGTATGTTTGGGCGTTTGTCTTGTAATCAGTTATATTTATAACGAAATAAAATCTGAAACCAACATTTTAGTGCTACATTGTATTTAAACGAAAACTGTACATAAAATATATATTTAAGGAATCAGTTTTTAATTTATCCACAGAAGAGAACGTTGATTCAAAATCACGATATGTATTCTCAACAAGGGTTTGATCAATACCATCTCAGAGATCTGAAGGTAAAAGAAAAATGGACCAGGCTGAACGTAATTAAAACCAAATGGTACATGTTCAGGACATAAAATGGTACATGTTCAGAGCATAAAATGGTACATGTTCAGGACATAAAATGGTACATGTTCAGGACATAAAATGGTACATGTTCAGGACATCCAAGAGACATCCATTTCCTGGTTGCTGTTTTTTTTTTAAATTCCCGTGTGTAAATTTTTCATTGAAACAATAAAGATACACAATATTGTAGATACAAAATATTCTAGATAAATTTCATCAGTGATAAAGAAGATACTTATGGGAATAAAAAACTCGTCTCGTCCTATAAACATTTTCTTTTTTAGTTTTTTAGCTAGAGTCTGGCTAAGAAGCGAAAATCCACAAACACACACACACACACACACACACACACACAAATGTTCATCCCTGACCGACGGTGATAAATGACACAGTAATTGACCGGACATGAGGCCGGTGGTATTGATTGGATGTAGTGAAGTCATCAGGGAACAAATACACAACTCTGCTCACTCAGTACATTAAAATATACAAATGCGCTCACATAATGTACAGAAAAAGTAGATGAACGTTAATGCTTCATAACATGAAATTTAAAAAAAAAAATTAGTCAGATGTTAACAAATTTAGGCCACGGGTTAAACCTGGTCTAAAGGTCTCCTCCCCCTATATACACACCCGCCATCTCTTCCAGCTGTCTGGCCAACTTGTCCACCTAATCTCTCAAGACATTGAATTTTTCAGGCTACCTCCCCCCTCCCACCGTATTGGCACAATTACAAACGGCTTCTATGCTGTAACCATGGCAACAAACTGCTCATGGGAAAACGGTGCTGGGACTTCGAAATTACAACGGAGACCAACCCTTACCCTCCCACAAGAATTGTTTTTTTCCTCATTCACTCTCACTGCTTTCACTAGCAGCTACCCAACATTTTTTATATGCCTGTCTCACTGTCTTGACCAGTGGTGGAAGCGGCAATGAGAACTGGAAGGCCATGGAGAAGGGGGGGGGCGTGATGGTGAGTCGCTTTGGAGATGTAAACAAAGAGTGATTTTTTTTTTAAAGTTGATAGAGATTGCCTGGTGAGTCTACTTGACAGGACTAGAGATGTAGTAGAGACTATGTAGATTGCCTGGTGAGTCTACTTGACAGGACTAGAGATGTAATAGAGACTATATAGATTGTCTAGTGAATTTACTTGACAGGACTAGGGATATAGTCCAGACTATGTAAATTGTCTGGTGAATCTATTTGACAGGACTAGAGATGTAGTAGAGACTATGTAGATTGCCTGCTGAATCTACTATACAGGACTAGAGATGTATTAGAGACTATGTAAATTGTCTGGTGAATCTATTTGACAGGACTAGAGATGTAGTAGAGATTAAGTAGATTGCCTGCTGAATCTACTATACCGGGCTAGAGATGTAGTAGAGACTAGGGAAACATTGAGATAATCTTCTTCCATGATTGGACTTAAAGAGGCAACACTTGTAAGTGGAGGGGGAGGGGGGGTTACGTAGATGACCTCGACAGAGAGATCTCCCAAGAAGACCACTCAGAGGAATTTTTTTTTTAGGATAATAACTTTTTTATTTTCCATTACTCAAGTATTGCTGGAACTAGACCGAAGAAAAGAATGTCTTTCTCGACAAGAAGTATTATGGACAAAAGAATGACGTCATCAGATTGGTCGAAAGTACTCAATTACATTAAAGAAACTGTTCAAGACAAAAATTTAATTCTGTCTGAGCCATTCAATAGGTCTGAAATATTACTTGTATGAAGTATTGTTGTACAATCTAGAAAACAATTTCGTTTTTTTTTTTGTTATTTCCTCTTCATAATTGTATGCAGATTTTCTTTTTTTGTTAAATAGTAAAAAGACACATCAGTAAATGTGTATGTAAGAGTAACAATTCCATTCGAACTAAGAAATCTGGTTTACACCAATATGTACTGGATACAACTTATGAACAAGGTATTAATAGACATAAATTAGTACATGTACATTGTACAATCATATTTTTATATTCTACAATAACGGATTGAATTACTGGTTGTAATTTTTTTTCAGGCATGTACACACACATGTACACACACTTTTTCTAGTTCTTTAAATATTTCATAAACTCGTCCGTACACAGGGCAGAAGTTAATTTCACAATGACCTCTGGCATTATGGTAGCGTTTTAATTTTAAATAAATTACTGTAGATCATTAAAAGTTAAACCAATCATACCTTAAAGATATAAATGTGTCTGTTTAAATGGCTTGTTAATGTAACAAAAGATTTAACACCCTCTTCTTCAAGATTAGATATGTATACATTAAGATGCAATGATTCAACCTTTAGAACGCCAAACACTGGGGGACTCAACTCCGTCTGCGGGCTAAATTGGATTCAACCGGCCGCCTAATACGAACGCTGGATAACACAACGTACTTGGTCTCGACAAATTCTGGGAGGGGGTAGGGGTCTGCGGATGTAAAACTTTTGAGAAAGTAATGATTGACAAAAATAGCTGGCCAGAAGATGGCGCTCAGGGGTGGCAATGGGGAGTTTCAATAGCACAATAACAATAATGATTTCAGCTTTACCCCTTGAGCCGATCTCTGCCGATGAGTCTCGGAAAGTGACGAGAGAAAAAATGGGGGGAAAAAAAGTTTGGTTGGCAACTCCAGAAGGAAGGACAGTGCTAGGGGGTCATATTTTTCAGCAGAAAGCATAAAGAAAGGAGACATAATGCAAAGTCGTGTTTCTTTGTGTGGATTTTTTTTATTTGCATTTCAAATGCACACACACAATCAACTGTACATCAATCGTAATAGAATTTAAGAGCAGATACGCATTACATTCCCTAGTGAAAAAAAAAATGCTCTAAGATTTGTAAGATATATTCCAAATCCATTATCATTCAGATGGAGTTCAGGTACCTCTGCGCTCTCAAAGCTAGCATTCCAAACAGGTCTTAACTAAATTGACGTTTATTAATAAAATTATTGAAATTTTCCTCACGGGCATGGTCATTATTAATTTATTAGATTATGGAATAACGATCTGCATCTTATTTTTTGAATAGAATCTTTATAGAGGGAAAAAAAGCACAACGAAAAACCGCTGTAAGAGTTGAAATAATCTAATGAAGAGAATGCTGTTTAAATGGGATTAAGTGGTTGGGAACAGGAGATGGGTTGGGGGAGGGAAACGAAGAAATGGTGCGGTATGGTGCGGAAGAGTGTATGGAGATGGAAGATGGAGAAGGGCATCATAGATGGGAAAGGGCATCATAGAAGATGGGGAAGAGGATAATGGGGGACAAGGAAAGGGAAAGCTGAATATGGGGAATTCTAAATGGTTCAAGTGTCGTAAATGACAATAGATTGTTTAAAGTGTGTATGTGGAGGGGGGAGGTCAATTATATAGACTGAAAACGGGGGGGGGGGATCGTGGATTTCTGTTGTGTACGTTATTTCTGTACTTTACGAGTACAACAAAATGTATTTTAGGGAACCCATCTAGACATGAACTATTTCTGTAGGCCTACTGTAAGAGTAAAACAAAATGTATTTTAGGGAACCCATCTACACATAAACATTTAGGGAGAATAGCTGTGTGATGTGAATTCCTAAAAAGTGGAAGAAAAAAAAATGACCATTTCTAGATGTCAACTTAATAAGACACGTGTAAGACGAAAGACAAAGATCCAACACAACGTAGTAAGCGTTTAATGTGCTCCACACTTCATGTGCTATAGACACAATAGCGCTAATGTCTCAAGAGTATACAATGTATGCCCTGACATATATATGTTACATCAACTGAGCTCTAATAAAACTGGAGTGCTCACTGGGCTGAAATATGGCATATTATCTGCCGCCATATTGAAGACTTTGATGGTAAGGCCCCCCTCCCCCCCCCCCCCCACCAAACACACCACAGTTACGAAATTCCGGTATCTATACCTCTCGAACCTTGTATATGTTTCACTGCAGTGACATAAATTTCCGCTGGTACCATAGTGTTACGATATGGTAAACAAACAACAAAAGTGGCTGCAAATAAACATCGATTCAAATAGTGAACTGTCCAAATTAATGTATATTAGTAACAAAACAATAATTTGGACATATATTTAAAAAGGAAAACTTGAAATGCATCAAAAAGGTTGAAAGCTCTAAGTTAAAAAGAAATTTTTGCTCGGCAAACAGCTTATTAAAGTATGTTAGATATCCCATTATATCGATCAACTGAAACAGGAAGTTGGTGTATTTGTGAACATTTTGCTATGTAAATAATGTAAGTAAACAAAACACCAATTTAGTGTAACGATATTAAGGACAACCAATTAATAGTACGATAAGACTAATGTGTACTCCAGTTATTCTATAGGTCAGTGGATACAACACGTTTAAATGACCTGCCAACTTTAAGTGTACTTTAAGTGTAAAAAAAAAAAGAAAAAAGGGGGTGGTTCATTCGAGAATGACCTATCTTTAAGGCCGAACATTAAAAGTGGCCACCATTGACAGTTACAATTTATGATTTTCACTTTTATTATTCCTCCAGTGAAAAACCACGAGGCCCCGTGTGACAAGGGGTGAAGGGGAAGGAATCCTAACCGATATTGATAGATATACCCACATGTGGGTTATTGTTCTTGAAACACACCGCACCAGGTGCTAACTTGTGAATGCATATTATGATTCTTACTCAGACACTGGAAGCTGCACACATATATGCAGTGCTTTTTTGTGCCGGTGCGCACCGGTACGGCATACAAGCATCTTTTTTCAATGTGGGGAAAATATTACTTTTCTTGTATTTTAACGTTTATTATTAATTTATTATATTATTAATTTGTTAAAACTTAATTATTTTAAAATTGCACGCAATAAGAATTAAAATATAAAATGCGAAACAGCGAACTGGTAGTTAAAAGTTAGACAATCCATCACTGAGTACCGGCACTTATTTATTTTTTTTACAAAAAAAGCACTGTATATATATATAATTATACTGTATGGAAAGAAATGGTTTAATTGCAGCTATCCAGAAATACAAGAGTGAACCATGTACACTAGTTATGACATATCTATCCAGAAATACGAGAGTGAAACATGTATGCTTGTAATGCCACATCTATACAGAGATACGAGAGTGAAACATGTACACTAGTTGTGACACATCCAGAAATACAAGAGCGAAAAATGTATGATAGTAACCGCAAATCTAGTCAGAATGATATGTATATTGTTACTAAAAAAAATGGCACGTGCAGAATTAGACTAGTACAATGACATTGTTTATATATTGACAAGTACACAAGCGTTGGGTGGAGTGCGCAGTGAAGGCTCATGTAATGCACTACTAGTCATTTGGTCTACACACAGTGGTTCTATAATGAAGGTCCGACCCATTGGTTGACAAATAAATGATAGGCTGCCAGCAACCAAATGTAAATGTATACAGTGTCATTAATTGATTGAGAATGATTGTGAATCTATATGCAACTTTCTTTTTTCGGATAATTTCAAAACTAAACGTTTGTTGATCTGCAAAGCTAAATGAGAAATATGTATAGAAGATAAATTATGATCTTAATTCTCTCTTATATCGTTGTTTTTTCTTTTAAACTGAGATCGCGGGAAAGGGGGGGGGGGGACGGACAGCTTCCATAGTGGGGGGTCGCGATGCGTAGAAGTTTCAGAGCCACTGTTGAACATAGAACACGCGAATGGTCGCGCAGCTGATAATGAATGGCCCCATTCATTGTCACTGACATACATACACGAGAATAAATGTGCATGGGGGGGGGGGGTCATTTTCATGATCTTAAGCGATTCTCCAACAAATCTATTAAATGAGGGCCGTATGCTGGGAAAAGAGGGTCAACAACATTTTCTTTATCTCTTTTTTTTAATGGCTGCCACTTTCTATGTTCTGCCACGTCATAACTTTCCAAAGGTCCATTCACGGTAAGATGACCACGTCACTACCAATTAGCAGCGGATGTGTGGACTCCATTAGAAAATACAATTTTTTTTTTTGCGATCGCCTCAATCATCATTCAGTGAGGTGCGTCACAGAAACAATAATACATCAGAAACATGGTATTCAAATCGATACTCATGGCCTACAGTTGAGCAGATTTATTCATTTACGGGGAGATTATTGTTTTTTTTTCTTCTTTAATTCTTTTTTCTTTTGATTGAGTGAAGACAATTATTTAGGTAGCCGCCATATGTTTTAATGAGTTTTACGACATCTAAAAAAAAAAAATCTCTGCATCATTGACAACAACGGACTCGCATTAACCATTAGTGACATAAAAGATGTCCCGTCGTGTCTCATTACGACAACACATTGAACGCTTGATATATATGTATATATATTTAATACTAGTAACCACAGTTATTCTTTCAATGTTGTCACCGACATATATAGCTAAGTCGTGCTCACCGGAGAATGGGGCGGTAGCATTCATTCCATCAATGTCTGTGTGTGTGTATATATATATATATATATATATATATATATATATATATATATATATATATATATATATATATGTATCGGTGATGCTGCCACTTGTATATGAAATGTGTAGTATAACTATAACAATGACAGATGATTCAACTTGGAGCGATGCAGGCTAATTAATATTTGAACAAACAATACAGACTAGAAGATACAGCTACATACACATCGAAAAACTACATATAAACTGGACAGAACAAGAAAAGATGGCATATCATAGTCACATACTTATGTTCTACCGGTAAGGCTACAACACAATGACCACTATATACTATAGTATTTATGTTAATGGTAAGAATATGACACAATGACCACAATAATATAGTATTTATGTTAATGGTAAGAATATTAACAAAAATCGTAGAACAAAAAAAAAAAGCTACTGAAGAAATTACGTGTACTTGTACATTCAGAATGAATACACAACAGCCCGTGTACACATGTGCAAAAGATCACCTCAGGCTTTAGACAAAAAGGTGGCTCTGTGTGATGATGTAACAACGGAAGTCCGTGCAGTGTGTGGCACCCACCCAGACCCACCACCACAAGTACAACCATTAAGATCGTTGTTTCACGTGTATCATTAGTCACGTGTATCATTAGTCTAATGGACCAGAGAGCCTGACGGACCAGAGACGATTTGTGTGTGTATCGCCAGGTCTACACACAACAACACGTGCTCGTGACATAATACAACAGCCCGCTGACCAGGCTTCGTATGTAGGCCATTACGTCTGCTCGCAAGTATGCGGTTTTGTAATCTGTTTGAGTGGCTTTAAATGTCTATGGAACACGGGAGGGGGGGGGGGGAGAGATGGTGTGAGCGGCTAAGATTGTTGACATACTGATTAATAAAAAAAACTCCCCACATTCTAGATAATAATAATAATCATATAATTGAGGTGCCTTGGTATTATTCAGAAACAAGTTCATTATTTTATTATGAGGGGCTTGCATCTGATTTGTTCAATCAGAAAATGTAAAAGCCATTTGTCATACAATGATACAATTTCTTGCTTGATGTCTAATTGGATTGGTTAGTTCAGTCTTTGAAGTATACAGCAACCAAGACCAGTATACATATTAGAATCATTAATACCAGTGTAAATACATGCATATTCCGCAATGTTCACACTTCGTTTCAATACTTAATTCTCCTATTATAATATACTCAGGCCATTGAATGAACACAAACGTGACAAACTACAGGCAAGTTTATCATTTCTAATGAAAACTAATTAAAATCATGAAAAATTACTGAAACTATACTAAATACAATATATATGGAGAATCAATGTAACGTCATCAATCAATCAATAGACATTTTGACAATAATGTCAACACATCAGGTCGTACATGTCTACGTAAGTCTACAGATAAAAATTGAACTTTTTTTTTTTTATTCCCAAAAACAGAAATATAAAAGAATTTAACTGGGATATTTTGACATTCGTGATAAAAATTTGATATGTCATGATACATCTTCAAAGTTTAAACAAAAATTAATAAAATTTCCGCAAAGAGAAGGAAAAAAAAATGTTACCAGTGGTTTAGCTGTTAATGGACCTGGCCACATCATCATGGAATCTGGTCTCGCTGACTCTCTGCCTAAAGTCTGGAACAGTTTCAAACAATCTGTGCTCACCTTTAATTTCGACCACAAAAGTTTTGAAAAAGTTTTTCTTTAAACTTTTTACCCCACCCACGTTTATATAAAAAAAAAAAGTAACTGTACAACGATTATTTGGTGAAAAAAACTGCTAGTTGTATTCTGTAAATCAAAGTAACCAAGCTAAAGTACATCCCACAAACAAAGAAACTTATGATGAGTCTAGATTTGGCACAGTGCATTTACTTCTAAAAGACTTAGGCAAAATGCTAGAGAAGACGCATATCGTGGGGGTGAAAGGTTACGCGTGAGAAACATTTTTCATTGGTTCATCTGGGGAGCTAAGGTGAAACTTCTAGGCTGTTCATTGGATGTTTTTCTTTTCTGCCCTAGAAATCTGAGCAGGGTGTGCTGCTGATAACTTTTGATAACGGAACCAGAGCGGAGGATAGTGTACAGATATATTATATATATATATATACATATGACTTAAGATCTTCGCAGAGTATGACCATAGGCGGAAACTCTTAAATCAGACAGAACTTGAAAAGGCAGTAATGGGCAACCGTAAATTTCGTACAAAGTGTAACAGAAGTTTGATTTATAGAGTTCATTAGACAAACAAAAACATCAACTTTTCAAAGGATTTATTTATGCATAAAACTAAATTAGTGCTTTGATCATGGAAAGCTAACGGAGGAAAGCCTTCCTCTGTTATCTTTATGATCAGTTATTAAAAAAAAATATGACAGCTAAAGAAATATGGCATATTTACTGAACACTTTTAAATGCTACTAATATTTTACTGAAATTTGATTATATATAATAGATAGGAACGTATAAAGAAAGTATACTCCAGTACACAACAATCAAAGAAGAGACAGTAAACATTACAGTTTCGTACGCACTTTAAATATTTGAGTACAGAAACAAACAAAAGACCTAGATGCTAATTAACTGAATGAAAGCGCCCAACGCTGGATAAAAGCCAGGTGACTTAATTGGCTAACACTGTAGTTAAGTGAAGACACAGTAAAAGACAATACAATATTGACTTGGCCAAGATGAAGACTTTCTTTGTATCATACATGTACTATAACAGAACCTGCACATACTTCTTAATGTAGTTTATGGGTTTTTCTTTCTGTGAAATGAAGTAAAATGTATGATATAGCCAAGATAAGTTGTTTTCATTATTATGTCTGTAGGCTGAATAAAGTTCATTACACATTCAATATAACCACACTTTACTTTTCTATTATCAAATCTGATGTAGAAGTAGCATTGCTTACCAACTTGTTAGGAAAAAAAAATACACGGGGTACATAGGTGGTGGCGAATAGAAAATCACAATGTAGACTGTAATATAGTACTTAAGTGCTTATCCGAAATTTGTTCCGCGTTTAATATATAAAACTTAAACATTATTGGGTTAGTATTTAATATACTAAACTTAAACGTTATTAAGTTAGTGTGTATATAATTTATATACTCAACTTATTCGAAACTGGTTTAGGGTTTAATATACTAAACTTAAACGTAAATGGGTTAGCGTTTATGAATCAGAGGTGAAATTCTGTTTTGTTTTAAAACGGACACCTAATGACTGCGAACAGTAAACAAACTAAACAATTTACTAGACGGTGGTTCGCTAGAGATTTCCTGGTAGCTGCTCCTGGGAGGGCATCACTACGTTAGTTTCTCATCTCCTCTCCCCCCCCCCCTCCCTCTTCTCTCTTTATCCCCAGTGACTTGGTGTGTTAATACTACGGTGAGCTGCCAGAGATAACCCACCACATTACACGCCCATGCCTCTACACGTGTGCTCCTCGCGAGGGATGAAAGAGCCTATCATTTATATTTAGACAGTGCACAAGCCGCTCAAGGCTCATGGTGGGCACGTTGTGGGCCTGCTCGGAGGGAAAAGGTTAGAGGTCAAAGGCAAATGTTTAAAAGGAAAAAAGGGGGGGGGTACGATTCGGAGGGGAACACAGACTTGGTACAAATGTTCAGTAGAATCTATTAACAGATAAATAGATGTTTAGATGGTTAGATAAACCGATGTCTAGATAAATAGATGTTTAGATAGATATATAGATAATACGATGTCTAGATAGATGGATAAACAGATGTTTAGATAGATAGATAAACCAATGTTTAGATAGACAGATCTATAGATAAATGTTTGATTGATAGATTGATAGTCGACTGACCATCACATAGATACATACATTTATTGACAAACATATAAAGAGAGATAAATACACAGAACCAGCCAGACATATAGATACACAGACATTACATGTTTTCTTTGTTCAAATTATACGCATCACAAGAATACGATTTAACAGATATAAATAATCAAGTCTAAAAGCAGGATATAAGAAAACTAAATATAAACCCAAGAACCACTGAAAGCATTAGTCCAACGTACATGGGATGTAGCATAATGCAATGTTTCCAGTACTGGTTCAAATCAGACCGAAGTGAGTTTTATCTCGAACATTAAATGATACCGTTATCATGCAGTATCAGCATCTAACATGGGCACCGTGAACTGCCTGGCTCTTCTCGCCCTACCACTCACGCACCCCCTTCGTGGTGTGAGCTCATATTTTATTTCAGACATTTTGTATTTTTCTCCCGTGACCCCCCCCCACCCCTTTTTGTGTTTAAAGGGTGTAATATGTGTGTCAGAATAGCACACCGAGCCTGTGTGTAGCGATACACTATTAGACTTCTTTCAAAATTACACACCGCTATTCAACATTTCACTTATAGGCCTAGACAGTATCGATTAAACGAAATACAGTTATAATCAACAGAAACAGTTTGCACAATTAAAGTTGAATAATAATCGGTCACGTAATAAATAAATACTTTCATAATTTCATTATGTGGCAGACAGATCAAGTTAACAGCCATTCAGACCGCCATATTATTTTGCTCATTCGCACAACATCCGATGACTTTTCTTTCTCTAAGGTTGACAAGGTCATGGTCATTTTACTGAGAGCGAATTGTACGATTGTGTGTCTGTGATAATGTGTTCGTGTTTGTGTTAATGTAAGGGGCTTACCCAAAGATCTCTATTGATGGCATCCCATCCGTTATTATCTAACGGATCTCGAAAGACCCGCTGTGTGGGATCAAAGGCAGGATACATGCAACGGGAAATAACCGTGAAAATAAGTTGCTGAGATCAATAAAATTCCCTTCAGTTTTGCGGGCCTTGGTGGCACGGATGAGCAGACGGCAAAATTAATATAATTACGGTGGTGACAAATTATTTGAGTCGATTATTTTTTTTTTAAATATGTATCTAACACAGGTAACGAAACGGTATGACATTTACGACAATGTCTACAACATTTTTATTTTAAAAGTGTAATTTATGATTACACGTGTAATAGACGACTACAAAATATGTAGGACGAGTGGATATGGATGAATGAATGAAGTACGCTGAAGTAAAATGTTTACCCAATGTGTAATAATAAACACCTTTTTTTTTTTCGAGTCAATTACTTTTTTCACTGAACACCGGATACATGTATTGCTTCCTGACCTTGACCTGCGACAATAATAAATAACAAAAATACTTTGGGTTTAAGAGTACCGGTACTGTTTATTAAAAAAAAAAAACAATAACCGTCATTTAAAAATAATTAAATCATCCCGATATTGAAAGAATGTACTGTGCACTTGGCGTGCTATTGTTGTGACCAATGTAAAAGTTTGAGAAATGCCAACGAAAAGTTTCAACACTCAAACACAGTCTCAAGTTTCACAATGTAAACAAGTCTCGTGGCCATTTTACATATCACACAGTGTACGAACACAGCATGTGCAGTTGTGCCCCCTTGAGGGTTAACAAACAGAAAGTAATAGGCTTAAAGCCCTAAATACAAAATACCAATAGCTGACACTGGGTATAAAATGTTGTTGTTTTTTTAAATCAAATTTAAAAAAGTCATACTAAGTGATTAAAATAAACAAAAAAATTCTAACCTTGAACAAAATTGAGCAAACCATGGAAATGTATTGAAATAACTGCACGTAAAAAAAAAATTAGAATAAAATAACTTAAAATAGAAAAAAAAAGGTTTTGTCAACAATTGAATTTCTCCTTACAACGCCGATCAGCACCTGGCCATCATGGGGTAGAAGAGAACGAAATCTAAAAAAAAACAGTTCATTTACACACCAGGAAACAAAAAAAAAGAAGAAATCGAATGCACGCAGATAAATTAACTGTCCTTCCCTCTAGTCGTGTGCCCTTCCACCCGTCCACCCCGATACGCACACACGCGCACAAACACACGCACGCACGCACACACACCCCTCCCCTCCCCAATCAACGACAAAGAAGAGAATGTCAGGACTATAAAGAGGAACTGATTCACCAGACGACGCCCTACTGCACAGCTATGATGGGTTTCTTCTCTAATGTGCCAGATGGACTTTCAAAAGACTGTCACCACCACCACCCCCATCCCTCTACCACCCATTACTCAAAGGCGGGGGGTTGGGGGAACCACTACAACAAATAATCAGAAGTGGGATGACACACATCAACCCACTACATCCACTACCCACGATGCATATACCATAGGATGTATATCATATCGTATAGAAAGCGTATATCTATTAATATAGTAAACTCCCAATGACTAAATCAGCCGCCAAGTGTGTTATTTTCCCTTGTTAGTAGTGTAGCACCTAAATATTGATACACAATAGTGTACCACCTAAATATTGATACACAACAGAATAATTCACAAATATGGCCGGTTTTCGAAAAAATCAATTTAAATTGACGATAGTCTAAAATTATGTTCCGTAATATACACTATTACTTGTATTATGATGGGTGATGTACACTATTACTTGTATTATGATCTGTGATGTACACTATTACTTGTATTATGATCTGTGATGTACACTATTACTTGTATTATGATCTGTGATGTACACTATTACTTGTATTATGATGGGTGATGTACACTATTACTTGTATTATGATCTGTGATGTACACTATTACTTGTATTATGATGGGTGATGTACACTATTACTTGTATTATGATGGGTGATGTACACTATTACTTGTATTATGATCTGTGATGTATACTATTACTTGTATTATGATCTGTGATGTATACTATTACTTGTATTATGATCTGTGATGTACACTATTACTTGTATTATGACCTGTGATGTATACTATTACTTGTATTATGATCTGTGATGTACACTATTACTTGTATTATGATCTGTGATGTACGCTATTACTTGTATTAAGATCTGTGATGTACGCTATTACTTGTATTAAGATCTGTGATGTACACTATTACTTGTATTATGATCTGTGATGTATACTATTACTTGTATTATGATCTGTGATGTACACTATTACTTGTATTAAGATCTGTGATGTACACTATTACTTGTATTAAGATCTGTGATGTACGCTATTACTTGTATTATGATCTGTGATGTACACTATTACTTGTATTAAGATCTGTGATGTACATTATTACTTGTATTAAGATCTGTGATGTACACTATTACTTGTATTATGATCTGTGATGTACGCTATTACTTGTATTAAGAAAACTTTCATAACAAGGCTCCAAGTCTTGCTTTTTTTTTTAATTTGTTTTTCTTTAGCGAAGTGTCTCATTCACTTGACTGACCTTGTTTTTCCCCGACCTTTCTAGATCCCCCCCCCCCCGGGTCCTTTTAACAATTGTTACAAATTTCCTGTTAAAGAAAGTTTTCTAGACACAACATGTAGTCCAAATTACTGTCGAGGCAGCAGGTCCATTAAATGCCCCCCTACCCCCCCCTCCTCCATTCGATGTGAGTGGCGGGGTATCCGGACAAAACCCCCAGCGGACAAAACCCCCACGGACAAAACCCCCACGGACAAAACCCCCAGCGGACATAACCCCCAGCGGACAAAACACCCAGCGGACAAAACACCCAGCGGACAAAACACCCAGCGGACAAAACACTCACTTAAAAAATATTATTAATTAATTAATTAATCATTACTTTTATTATAAAATGTAATACCCCCCCCCCCCCAATCTTTATTATAAAATGTAGAAAGTGAAAGTAGGTCAGGGCATAGGTAAAGTTAAGTGCAAGCGTTGGGACAGTCTAACGTAATTCGATATGAGACGGGTGAAAAGAGAGGGAGACAGAACCCATTAACTTTAACAGGTAGGGGAATTTTAGACAATAAAGAATAGTGTCACAGTAGAATTCCGGAAGATGCGTAGACGTGGGTAGTTCATGAGTTCAGGGTTAGGGGTGTACTACAATTGAATAAAGTTTAGAAACATAGTGTCAGTGTGGAGGAATTCAAGTAACATGAGAAGTGCAAAGTCACCTTTATTCTGTTGTGTTCACCAAACTCTTAATTATGTATTGAATTGGGGTGGAATCAACAAACAGGAGACTTGAGAATGATAGGATATTTTGTCCAGCTAGCCTATATAAGAGAATGTAAGTTTAGTTCGGGAGGAATTGTTGAGCGTACTCGATTTGAAGTGTTAAATTTCTATATCTCATTAAGAGTTCTTTTTTCCTCGTAAATTTAGCTTTTAGACACAATTTGAAACAAGGCTTACAAATTTTACATCACATTCTTGTTATACATTATTAGCCGTTTGATATAGTCGGCTGCTGTATTGCCCTGTAGGATGTAAAAAGTGTAGCTTGTTCAATTCTAACTTTTTTTTTTACTCTAAAAATCTGACATTTAAAATAGATTAACATTTGGCAACACAGAAAGGCAGTGGTCCCCGGGCCGCAAATCGGCATCGGTCCGTGGATCGTATGGTTCTGGGGCGCCCAAGAAACATTAAGTTATAACTCGAGCTTTTTTTGTGAATTTTTTTAAAATTAATTAATTAAGACATAATAATAATTTTAAAAGGTGCTAAATAAAATAATAACCATGGAGATGTTTCACATTGAGCATTTATGATAAAGAAAAACAGGTTTTAAATTCAAATTCATTTACATGATTTATGTGATTTACAAACCACCCGCTAAGCAGGTCACATAAAGTTAAACTAATTAAACGCTAATAATAATAAAAAATAAATTGTAGCTGCAATAAATGGCTTAAAACAATATTGTGGGGGTTTTGTCCGCTGGAGGGGACGGGTGGTCGTGCGGTGTAGAGCGCTCGACTGTCAACCGGAAGGTCCCGGGTTCGAATCTCAGTAAGAACCTTGGGATTTTTTCAGGTCCTGGTGATAGTCCCCAAGTCCACCCAGCTTTAAATGGGTACCTGACTTTAAGTTGGGGGAGTAAAGGCGGCTGGGCGTTGTGCTAACCACACAACCCCTTCATATGCCGAGGTTATAGAAACAGATGAATTCTACACTTCATCTGCCCCGATGGCCCGTTAGGGTTAAGGGAACTTTACTTTACTTTTGTCCGCTGGGGGTTTTGTCCGCTGGGGGTTTTGTCCGTGGGGGTTTTGTCCGCTGGGGGGTTTGTCCTACTCGAGTGGCGGGTACTTCTTTGTCCTGCACTGTGTTCCCTCCTTGATTTCACTGACAATGATTGGTATTGATCGATAGTTTGTGTGCTGAAACACACACATATACACACACACAGGACACCATGACGCATAAGCTGGCACACACATATGTACGCATATTCAATTTATTCCAAAGCACAGAGAATGTTGGCCCAGCCTGACCAGCCATGAATGAATAAAAATGTGTTCATAATCTCCACGGTAAGACTGTTCATGTTATTGTTTTGAAATTTCTTTCTCTTTCTTCTGTCTGTAATGGGTAAACTCGAAAGAGAGCATGAAGTCACGGTCGACTGATTTGCATGACTGCTGTCTGTGTGTAAAAAAAAAACAACAGTAGTGACTGAGAGATGAGAACGAAGTCACGGATGAATGATCTGGGTGAACGTGTTACATTTCATCAGATTTGTGCACGTCGCCTGTAAGATCAGCTGGCTGCCACGTGAGTCAAATTTTGTTTAAACATTTCAAAGCAAATGGGTTTGTGTGTGTGTGTGTGAGAGAGTGAGTGTGTGTGTGTATGTGTGTGAGTGTGTGTGTGTGTGTGAGTGTGTGTGTGTGAGTGTGTGTGTGTGTGAGTGTGTGTATGTGATTGAGTGTGTGTGTGAGTGTGTGTGTGAGTGTGTGTGTGTGAGAGAGTGTGTGTGTGTGTGTGAGTGAGTGTGTGTGAGTGAGTGTGTGAGTGAGTGTGTGTGTGTGTGTGTGTGTGTGAGTGTGTGTGTGTGTGTGAGTGAGTGTGTGTGTGTGTGAGTGAGTGTGTGTGTGTGAGTGAGTGTGTGTGTGTGTGTGAGAGAGAGAGAGAGAGAGAGAGAGAGAGAGAGAGAGAGAGAGAGAGAGAGTACGCATGATACGAAAAAAATAATCAAATGAGTACCTAATTATAAAAAAATCAAATTAGTGTCCGATGATGATAAAATCAAAAGTGGCATTATATCAAATTCGTTTCATTATTTATTTGCATCTATTTAACACACAACTTAAAAAAAAACATATTTCAATAACAACTAACAATAACAAAACAACTTCACGTCAATAATAAACAACAAAATAATGACGATATAACTTTAAACTGTAACACTTGACGTCTAGTTCAAATGACATTTCTGGTTTCCCCTACAAACGTCAAGTACCAACAACTGAACGAGACGTTACACGGAGGAGGCTGTGAAAAGAACATTACAAACAGCTATTGTTAGTTTTTTCTTATTTGTTACCCCCGCCCCCCCTTTCACCAACCAAACAAATCTCCCCCACCCCACCCCTCCGGCCAGAGTATACAGTATACAGACTTGCACAAAATGTGGGTTAACCCCCCCTCCCCTTTCGCTCATCTTTTTCTAGCATCTTGCCTGTAGTGTGACATTTCCCCCGTGTAAATGTCAAGTGACCGCCAGACCAAGTGGACGTAATCTCAGAATGCGTTAGGATTATGTCACGACCCACCCGAGCAACGGTCCTGCAAATTAAAACAGTAGTTCACTTCAAGAAGATCTGGGCTTCTACTTAAAGGCGTTTTCGTGTTCTTCATAATGGCACTTTACTGTCAATATTTACCAGCGGGGTTTTGTTTATTGCCGCGAGGATTTAAGTACACAATGGAATACAAAGAAAGTAAACATCAAGTAGATTATGGGTAACATGTAATGTCAAGTAGACCTCTGATATCCAATTAAGTCACGTGGAAAAAACTATTCTAAAAAAAAAACCGCTTCTAAATGTGGACACAAACACATTGTCATGTTATTTAGATATAACATCTACTAAACTAACCAAAGTACAGTCATGGCTAGAGAGTCGAGGAAATAAATTCTACGCCTATTTTTGGCTTGTCATTTGTTTTTTATTATTCATATAACGACGGGCGAATCATATAACGACGGGCGAATCATATAACGACGGGCGAATCATATAACGACGGGCGAATCATATAACGACGGGCGAATCATATAACGACGGTCGAATCATATAACGACGGGCCAATCAATCAATCATGGAAGGATGTTAAACGTCAGAGAGATTACAATTAACACGGAGTAAAAATAAATGTGTATCCCCAAATATTTTTCCTCTGCTATCTAGACTTTCGAACTGAGAGTCCTGGTTTCGATCCTCGGTGAGACCCAAGGAAAATTGTCCAGGTCCTGGTGAAAGTTTGTTAATGTCCTACAAGTTCACCCAGCTTTAAATGGGTACCTGACTTAAGTTGGGGAAGTAAAGATGACTGGGCATAGTGCTAACCACACAATCCCTTCATATGCCGAGGTTATAGAAACAGATGTATTCTACACTTCATCTGCCCCTATGGCCCATTAGGGTTAAGAGAACTTTTACTTTTTTTTTTAACCAGACTCTCAAAGGAACAGTTTGGTGGGAAAAAAAAACACAAAACTGACGTTTGATTGGCTAATCATAAACATGTCAAGGTGAATGCATTCTTAGAGGATTATTAAGGTCACAATAAATGGCATGAATAGAATATATACACAATGTTGCAGCATGTCCAGACTGATAGTTATGAGCTTAGGACAAATACCTCCAGCATGACCTTTAAAAAATCGGAATTTAGAGGGTCGCCAAGAATTTCTTGAAAAAAGGACAGTACTCGAGTTAGTCAACTAATGTGTTTGTTATACTCGAGCAACAGTGGTTAAATATCAATCTCTTGTTAATTTTACATCAACAGACAGCATATCTTACCATGTAAAACAAACAAAAGAAACAGTTTTAGCCCAAGGTCAAGACTGACCGTATTTTTATTCTACCTTTTAATTCCCGCGCCAGACACACAATATTATAGCGGTATCCGGACAAAACCCCCAGCGGACAAAACCCCCTAGCGGACAACCCCCCCCCCAGCGGACAAAACCCCCACTGGACCTAACTCCTACTTTTATAATAAAATCTGTTATTTGGCCATCATTTTTACTAAAAAAATGTAATATATAATACCTGAATGAAAATATATATATATATAAATATGTATTTAAAGGGAATTTTTTTTGTTCAAAGTACCCCAATAAGCTGCATTAACCCGTCGAGCCACAGTGGTCATAAGTCATTCTCCTGTTAACTTTTCATCAACAGGCAAGTTATCTACCAAGATAAAAAAAACAAACAAATTCAAAGGTTTTATCCCAAGGTCAATAATGACCGTATCTTTATTCTACCTTTTAATACTCGAGCCAGACACACATTTTATAGCAGACGATAAAACAAACATCATAAGAACCACAGTGGTCGACAGCCAATCCTTTATTTAGGTAAAACAACATAGCAACATGCCTAATGATATATTGTGTTGACAGACATGATATCTTATATCGACAAACTTTTCCCTTAGCCTATGGTCAACTTTATATACATAGAAGTATTAATAATATTGACTTATATTCAATCTTAATATTTTGGGGGTTTTGTCCGCTAAGGGTTATGTCCGCTGGGGGTTTTGTCCTACACTCATTATAGCAGAAGGAACAACATAGAGCATAAGAACCACAGTGGTCGAAAGCCAATCCTTTATTTAGGTAAAACAACATAGGAACATGCCTATTGATAAACTGTGTTGACAGATATGATCTCTTATATCGACAAACATTTCCCTTAGCCCATGGTCAAGATTATATTTTTAAAAGTATCAATAATATCGAATAAAATTCGATCTTAAAGTTTTGGGGGGTTTTGTCTGCTGGGGGTTATGTCGGCAGGGGGTTTTGTCCTACACTCGGTCAAGATATAGGCCAACTTAGTTAATAACTTCTTTATATCGGTATACCAAACAGCTTTCTTTTTCCAAACCATGTCCAACCAGAAACATTATGCTGTCAAAACTAAACGCATTTCCTCTGAAAAAAAGGCCATCATTTAACAGTAATATGCGCTGATGGTGTGATATAACAATGTATACCAACACCTGTTAATGCGCAGCTGGTAACCAACTAAAAAAAATAACAGAACGGTCTAAACCTGACCCAGGAACATCTGTTGTAGATCAACACACTCACGATAACACACTGTGCAGCTATAAAGGATTAACGTCAGGAAACACACTTTACACACTGTCACAGTGAGCTCACTAGTAATAATGACAACAAGAGACTGGTATCGATATATTCAGTCCTTCAACCCCTAGACTGGTATCGATGTATTCAGGCCTTCAACCCCTAGACTGGTATCGATATATTCAGCCTTCAAACTCTAGATTAGTATTGATAAATTCAACCTTTAACCTCTAATATAGTTAAGAATTACTGTCTAAGTTTGTGTCGTATGTGAGATTGTTCGACCACATTTACATCAACATGTAACGGAAACTGGTGTGCTACGACCGATTCTGTTCAAGTGCAAGTAAACCGTCAGTTTAATTTAAACACAGGGCTTGCTTCCATTGTAGCAAAGTTTCGAGTTGGCTAAATTTAGACATGACTGTATGCAACCACAACACATTTCATAAATACACCAAATAGTAAGCATTGGATAGTACACAGTTTTAAATAGTATATATATATATATATATATATATATATATATATATATATATATATATATAAATGAAAGCGTGTCTTATCATGTAGAAAACAGAGAGATGGGCAAAAATGGAGGGAGGGGAGAAATATTTGTAACAAAGAATGTTGCAACACAGATAATCAAGTTATTGATTAACTCGGGACTTTGGGAATGTTAACACTCTGGTATTGGCAAAACGAAAAATGTTTCAAGAGATTGCTCATACGTATTATTGTCACTGTTTGTGTCAAATACCAGCTGTATGTTATGTAAGGCAAATGCCAGCTCTATGTTATGTAAGACAAATACCAGCTCTATGTTATGTAAGACAAATACCATCTCTATGTTATGTAAGGCAAATACCAGCTCTATGTTATATAAGACAAATACCAGTTGCATGTTATGTAAGGAAAATGCCAGCTCTATGTTATGTAAGACAAATACCAGCTCTATGTTATATAAGGCAAATGCCAGCTCTATGTTATGTAAGACAAATATCAGCTCTTTGTTATATAATGCAAATATCAGCTCTTTGTTATATAATGCAAATATCAGCTCTATGTTATGTAATGCAAATATCAGCTCTATGTTATGTAATGCAAATATCAGCTCTATGTTATGTAATGCAAATATCAGCTCTATGTCTTGTTATGGTAATATCATCTGTATACCATATAAAGCAGCTGTTTTTCTCATCCTAAATAATTTCTTTTTTTTTCAATCAAGGCAAACGTTTCTTGTTAGTGACCGCTGTCCTGGCAGGCAAGTAAACACTGTACACTTCATTAACTGACTTGTAATTAGTGCGGCTACCAGCTCACACGATAATTACCTGCGACCTGGGACCAATCGAAATCAATCCATACGTCATACGTCTTGTTCTCACCAACGTCCTACCCACAAAGACGTCGCTCTCCACACCGGAAGTTCCTATTAAACGCTGGTCAATAAGGAACTCACACTGGGACCAGTCGGTTACAAGAGTGACGGCAAAACTTCAGGAAACAGGTCGGACCTCATTTCCACAATGGGAAGAGGGGGTGGGGAGGAGGGAGAAGTCATGTAAAGCTGGTGGAGCAAATGTGTTTATCATGTGTTTAAATGATGCCTGAACACGCCGTTGTTATAAACACGTTTCAATCATTGAGAAACTACATATGATTTGTAACTTTAAAAAAACTCACTTAAAGCTAGTCAGAAAACAGAAAGAAAAAAAAAGAAATTTTTAGACCAAAGAGTAACATTTCATATACAATCAACCAAATGCATATTAGAATGATATTTAATCAATGTATTGATACATATAAACGGTATTCATGTAGATTGGTTATGTCTGGACAGGGAATCTGTGTCATTGAATAACTGAGGGTAAACAGAAGTATGTGTACGTGTACACACTGAAGGAAAAAAAAATCAACGGGAGTATATTTAGAGAATACACATAAATGTCAAGGAATCTACTACATGTTGACTTCTCTACATAGGACTGATGGAGTTTGACGTTAATTTGTTTTCTAAAGTGTATAAAACTGAGTCTGTCTCTCTCTATCACACTATGTATATCGTGTGGTTTAGAGCAGTGCTTCTCAAACTTTTTGAAGTCACGGCCCCCCTTGGAACGCCAATCAATATGTCGCGGCCCCCCTATTTTTTTTTTTTTTGGTTTACATTGGTTAAATTTATAATTTTAAACTTCAATATGCAAACTTTTACTAGTCAATACATGCTTTTTCTAATGTTAACAATGAAAGCGTGAAAGGATGCAACATATAAAATAAGACAAACTAGAGTTTATTTTAAACATATATTAATACTATTTACATACAATACATTAGGTTAATTATATTTTATGTGTCACATTTTTCGAAATTCCACGCCCCCCCTCCGGACAGTCCACGGCCCCCTAGGGGGCCGCGGCCCACCACTTTGAGAAGCACTGGTCTAGAGCTCGACTGTCGAACCTCAGAGCGAAACTCGTGAGAACCTTGGGATTTTTTCAGGTCCTGGTAAAAGCTTCCAAGTCCACCCAGCTTTTAAATGTGTACCTGACTTTAAGTTGGGTGAGTAAACGCGGCTGGACATTGTGCTAACCACACAATCCCTTTATATGCCGAGTTTACTGAAACTGATGAACTCTACACGTCATCTGCCCCTATGAGCCGTTAGGGACTTGATGGAACTTTACTTTATAAATACAAGGGCTCCCTGAAACCGGAACATATTGAACATAATTATAATTATTATTTTAAAAAGAAAAGTGGAGACATATTTTTATTCTGATAAAACTCAATTCATCTTTAAAATACGATTGATATTTTAAAAAAAAATCAATATTCTATAATAGTTATTTAAGCTAAATATTACCTTTTATGGATATAAAAAGACACGATATAGACACAATCTTATTATCTTGAGAGTTGTAATTGTGTGCTCAGTAATATCTCCCTCTATTACAAACTATGTTTAGACTTAAAAAGTCATACTGACTATCTCTAGGACAAGTTAAGACCTTCAAGTAATACCGACTATATATCTATAGGATATAAGACTAAGTCATACCGACTATCTATCTATAGGATATAAGACTAAGTCATACCGACTATCTATCTATAGGATATAAGACTAAGTCATGCCGACTATCTATCTTTAGGATATAAGACTAAGTCATACCGACTATCTATCTATAGGATATAAGACTAAGTCATACCGACAATCTATCTATAGGATATAAGACTAAGTCATACTGACAATCTATCTATAGGATATAAGACTAAGTCATACTGACAATCTATCTATAGGATATAAGACTAAGTCATACTGACAATCCATAGGATATGTACTATCACTGTCACCGCATCAGTATGGAACCGTTCACTGTATGGGAGGAGGGGGGAGGGGGGTATGGTTTTATTTTGTTATACATGTTATATAGGGAAGGGGGTGGGCTCAGGGTTTTGTTATACATGTTATATAGGGAAGGGGGTGGGCTCAGGGTTTTGTTATACATGTTATATAGGGAAGGGGGTGGGCTCAGGGTTTTGTTATACATGTTATATAGGGAAGGGGGGGGGGCTCAGGGTTTTGTTATACATGTTATATAGGGAAGGGGGTGGGCTCAGGGTTTTGTTATACATGTTATATAGGGAAGGGGGTGGGCTCAGGGTTTTGTTATACATGTTATATAGGGAAGGGGGTGGGCTCAGGGTTTTGTTATATAATGTTTTAATTGAAAAGAAAGGGAGGGGGGGTCAACATTTGTATTAGTTCTGCGATCAAGATGCTTGCAATAAACTTACGGCAGTGATTACATAGAAAAACCAACAACAACAACAACAACAATAATAATAAGATTTCAGTTTCAATCATCCAACAATAATAATAAGATTTCAGTTTCAATCATCCAACAATAATAATAAGATTTCAGTTTCAATCATCCAAGACGACGCTATCTTCAACATTTGTATCAGAATTAATATTTCACAGATCATAGGTTAATTTGTTAACGACCAGCTGGGTAAGAGAGATTGAGAAAGTGTGTGTGTGTGTGGAGAGAGAGAGAGAGAGAGAGAGAGAGAGTGGCGTCTTACATTTACAGGCTTTCGATTTTGGTGACTCATATGACTGTACGAGTTGTCTTAAGATCCCTGGACCTCCTCCCCCCTTCTCCCCCCCCCCCCATAGTTTTTGGCATTCACACGTTAACCATTTAAAATAATTAAAATAATTGCTAATTAGCTTTGGTAGTCTGCATCACCCTGCCCGGCCCCCACTCCAGGACTGGCCCGTGGATTAAGACGGTCCCGATGAAAACTCCTCTTAGGCCCAAATAATTAGCTTTCATTGTTTACACAACATCACATCATCATATGTATTCACCAATAAATGGGCGTTACACAACATTGCATCATCATATGTATTCACCAATAAATGGGCGTTACACAACATTGCATCATCATATGTATTCACCAATAAATGGGCGTTACACAACATTGCATCATCATATGTATTCACCAATAAATGGGCGTTACACAACATTGCATCATCATATGTATTCACCAATAAATGGGCGTTACACAACATTGCATCATCATATGTATTCACCAATAAATGGGCGTTACACAACATTGCATCATCATATGTATTCACCAATAAATGGGCGTTACACAACATTGCATCATCATATGTATTCACCAATAAATGGGCGTTACACAACATTGCATCATCATATGTATTCACCAATAAATGGGCGTTACACAACAACATTGCATCATCATATGTGTTCACCAATAAATGGGCGTTACACAACATTGCATCATCATATGTGTTCACCAATAAATGGGCGTTACACAACATTGCATCATCATATGTATTCACCAATAAATGGGCGTTACACAACAACATTGCATCATCATATGTGTTCACCAATAAATGGGCGTTACACAACATTGCATCATCATATGTGTTCACCAATAAATGGGCGTTACACAACATTGCATCATCATATGTGTTCACCAATAAATGGGCGTTACACAACATCACATCATCATATGTGTTCACCAATAAATGGGCGTTACACAACATCACATCATCATATGTATTCACCAATAAATGGGCGTTACACAACATTGCATCATCATATGTATTCACCAATAAATGGGCGTTACACAACATTGCATCATCATATGTATTCACCAATAAATGGGCGTTACACAACAACATTGCATCATCATATGTGTTCACCAATAAATGGGCGTTACACAACATTGCATCATCATATGTGTTCACCAATAAATGGGCGTTACACAACATTGCATCATCATATGTATTCACCAATAAATGGGCGTTACACAACAACATTGCATCATCATATGTGTTCACCAATAAATGGGCGTTACACAACATTGCATCATCATATGTGTTCACCAATAAATGGGCGTTACACAACATTGCATCATCATATGTGTTCACCAATAAATGGGCGTTACACAACATCACATCATCATATGTATTCACCAATAAATGGGCGTTACACAACATTACATCATCATATGTATTCACCAATAAATGGGCGTTACAAAGCATTACATAAAACAACAACAACAACAAGTAACTTCTCTGTGACTTTATAAAGGGGGGTAAGAATTAGATTGTGTGAGGAGGGGAGGAGGGGGGGGAGGGTTGAAGTAGATCTGGTGGTTAACACTTACATTTTTATATGGTCAAATAATGTTAATAATTAAAAGTTTAAAACCAGTCACTCTACTAGAATTGTGTATTATTCACCTACATGCTACCAACACATCTCTTCACACGACCTCTAATGCACAATTTTTTTTCAGCAATATTTAAAATTTATCCTAACTTGTTAATATATTCAATATATCGACATTACATGGGTATAAATTAGTATACAATCTGCCCCGGATGAAAAAGACACCGAAAAAAAATTACCTCAAGAAAGTCAGGAACCTGAAAAAATTCGTGGCATAACATGAAAAGTTGGCAAGAATTCCTACAGTAAAGATTAGGACTAAATTTTAAGATTTTGTTTTTTTTTTGATTGCTAAAACTGAAATATCTAACACATGGTATAGCTGTTTCCTGTTTATGTTTAGTCCGGTATATAGTATAGGGGGGGGGGTGTTTCGTTCAGGTAGTTGGAGTCTGTTATATACCGCTAAAAAAAAATACCTCCACTGCTTGTTTAATTAGGACTGGAACACTAAGTCTTAACCTAACCGCTATCAGGGAGTTATCTCACCGAGTCAGATCATTCATATTTAATGTGGCAACAGCTCAACGGGAAGGATAATTGAATATTTATAACCGACTCACGAATCTATACTCACACGTAGCTGCTGAACGGATCACTATAGTGAGTGAGTCTAGAATAACTGTGTGTGTCACGTTGCAAGAGGACACATTTAGCAGCACGTGTGGGTGGGTTGAAAGGGTGGAAGGGAGGTCTGATTAACAATTCGAGTGCTAAGAGAAAATTAATCCGAACATATGTCGCACACACATATTACCATAAATGCTGAGGGATCATAACACCAAGGTATGTGCCAAGGAGGGGGAAACTATAAACGCGTATGAATACAAGCCATTCTCATCGATCCAGACCGTCAACATTTGCATATGGGATTTATTTCTGGATACCATATCGCCGATGGAGAGGAAGCTTACTTAAACCCACCAATCAGTCTAGTCGAATCACCTGATAGTTAAAGTATCAACATTTTAACTCAAACTGTGCATATGACCAAACACTTGAGATATTCAAACACATCATACACAGGGCATAATGGTTCACATGAGCATATATTTTTTGTACCGGTATCATACACTTTATGTGACCTAATTACTTCTTTTTTTTTCTACCTACACAGAATCACATGGGCCAGTTAAATCTAATTCTTTTTTTTTTTGGTGGAAAATTTTATCTTTTCTGAAATATAGTTTGGTCATATCATATTATGAATTAATAGAGAGTCTGAATTGAATACACTTGAACCAAACCCCATACAGCTAAAGGACACCCCATGTTTAACAAGATGTCACATGACTAACAAGATGTCACATGGCTAAAAAGATCCCTCGGTGATATCTAGAAGCTACATCTAACACAATGTCACATCTAACAAGAAGCCACATGTCGCAACAAGATGTCAAATGACTAACAAGATGTCACATAATGCACTTTCACTTTCAAGGCCAAGACTTCGATGAGACTGTTGGGGTGATCCAGTGAATTGAAGAAAAACATTTCTGTTGTTTCGTTGGTGTCTTCATTTTTCTGGATTCAGTGACACACGATAAACTTAACTCCCCCACCCACACACACCTCTTGTATATAATACACACACACACCTCTTGCATATAATACACACACACACCTCTTGCATATAATACACACACACCTCTTGTATATAATACACACACATCATGTATATAATACACACACACATCTTGTATATAACACACACATCATGTATATAATACATACACATCATGTATATAATATACACAAATGTAGTATATAATACACACACGTCTTATATATAATACACACAGACACATCATGTATATAATACACACACACATCTTGTATATAACACACACACACACATCTTGTATATAACAAACACATATCACAAGCATATAAAATGATATTTTATTGTGATAGTGAACCTTTCTTTATTAGTACAAGTATTTAATAATCCATAAATGGATATCACAATAATTTCACATCTAGGCAGATAGTAAAGAAAAATGTACGAAAAGATATAAAACATACATATGGTTTAGAAAGAGCCAACTCTTATTGAGTTATAACAGAAACAAATTAACAACAAAAACTTTGAACAGTTTCATTGGCTCCAAAAATGTGAAGTAACTAATACCGCTTTACTTGTTATTGTCAATCTTCTGAATATATTATCGGCTGATTTTAAAGAAAGATTTTCTGATTTAAAACAAATTGATTTTCCAACATGGATGATGCAGCCAATGTTAGTGGATTTGTCTGATATATCAAATATGCAGTATCAAGAAGAACTCGCAGAATTGCAAAATGATGAGTCAGTTAAAACTTTATTTAATATAAAAGGTGCGATGGCATGGCTTTGTGGGGAAACAGAAACCAAATACCCAAATTTAACCAAATGTGCAAGAAAACTATTGCTACCATTTCCATCTTCATATCTAGCTGAATTTGGATTTAGTGCTGTAAATGATTTACTGTTAAAAAAAAAGAAGTCGGCTGGATATAACAGGACGCGGAGACTTGAGACTGAAGCTAACCAAATTGGAACCTACTATAAAAGCTATGTGCAGCATGCATCAAACGCAAGGATCTCACTAAACTGGAATAATAAATTAATATAGAAATATGTATATTTAATTTTTTTCGCATTAGAATTTCAGTTTAACATTATATTTTTTGAAAATTTACTAATTTTTTTTCGTTAACAAGTTCCTAGTGATTTCTTCCTAAAACCTATTATTTAAGTTTCTCAAGTGAACAATCAATCAATGAATTTTTTGAAAATTATGCATTTTACATGGGGGGGGGGGGCATAAGAATTTGAGAACGGCTAAAGTGGGGCACGACATGAAAAAGGTTGGGAAACACTGTTGTAGAGGGTTTGTTTCGTTATTTCCCCCGAGAACAGACTCCCATCTCCCCATAATGTTCATAGTTTTTGAGTTACAAACCCACCACTACTACCGTGTCATTCCAGCCCTACACTTATAAGGGCCATTAATCAACATGTCTCGCTGGACAGGGTCAGGCCAAAGGTCAGAAAGGTAATGAGAAAGCCTGATCAGTGACAGTGTAATGCAATAGCTGAAGTTGTAGCCATAACACACCACAACACACTACTACACCACAACACACTACCACACCAGAACACACTACCACACCACAACACACTACCACACCAGAACATACCACAACACACTACTACACCACAACACACTACTAAGCCACAACACACTACTAAGCCACAACAAACTACTAAGCCACAACACACTACTAAGCCACAACACACTACCACACCACAACACACTACCACACCAGAACATACTACAACACACTACTACGCCACAACACACTACTAAGCCACAACACACTACTACACCACAACACACTACCACACCAGAACATACTACAACACACTACTACGCCACAACACACTACTAAGCCACAACACACTACCACACCAGAACACACTACAACACCAGAACACACTACAACACACTACTACACCACAACATACTACTAAGCCACAACACACTACCACACCACAACACACTACCACACCAGAACATACTACAACACACTACCACACCACAACACACTACTAAGCCACAACACACTACTACACCACAACACACTACTACACCACAACACACTACTACACCACTACACACTACTACACCACAACACACTACTACACCACAACACACTACTACACCACAACACACTACTACACCACAACACACTACTACACCACAACACACTACTACACCACAACACACTACTACACCACAACACACTACTACACCACAACACACTACTACACCACAACATACTACTACACCACAACACACTACTACACCACAACACACTACTACACCACAACACACTACTACACCACAACACACTACTACACCACAACACACTACTACACCACAACATACTACTACACCACAACACACTACTACACATACTACTACACCACAACACACTACTACACCACAACATACTACTACACCACAACATACTACTACACCAGTGGTTCTGAAACTGCAAACCACTGCAGCCTCAGGAACAACATGAATATCTAATGAACATGATCGGTGTAGATGTCACAATTATAAGTTGTTTTTAGAGCATTTTCTAAAAAAAAATGCTCTATTGTCCCCGTTTTGTCTGTCTGTCTGTCTGTCATCACTCTAGATCTGAACAACCATAAGTCCTAGACCCATGATGTATATATCATTTTGTTGGTCTTGGCCTGCCAAGAAATGACTTTTTTTCATTTCGCGATCTGACCTCTCAGGGCCGTAAAAGGGGCCTTAGTACCGTTTTTTACTATATAAGCTATATTAATAAAGGAGCGCTATATCTCAGCAACTATAAGTCCTAGACCCATGATGTATATATCATTTTGTAGGTCTTGGCCTGCCATGTGTACATCAAAAGTTCATTTCGCGATAGGACCTATGAGGGCCGGGCTTCAGGGCTCCTAAGGGGCTTATATATATACACCTTGTACGTTCAATAACCCGTTCATTTGGTGCGAAATACTGCAGCACGTAGTTTCACCAAGATGTATTAAGAAACTCATCAAATGAAATAGTAAGCTTGTGTTCTGAGTTTAATTGAAAGTATCAGAGCTATGCAACAATTGACGGAGTTTTCGGACGATTAAATTACTATAATTTCGAATGTTTTCAATAATGAGTCCTATTTCAGTAACCACAAACCACTTGTGGTTAGATTTAAGAGACAATACATTTTTTCAAATATACAGAAACGTCTTTATAATTTTTATTTACAAATATATGCATTACACAATTGAATTTATAAACATTTCCAAAATTTACAAATATTTACTGAAGGATAGCATATGTACTGATACATAATACGAAAATGCGCTAACACGTCCTGTGTCCAGAATGGAACAGGCTTAATTGCTTGTTTTTTTAAAATCTAGGTAATTATAGCAATTAACAATGTTTTGGCCAACCATAGTTGTCAGCTTTACGTGTATGGGGCCACCCATAGTTGTCAGCTTTATGTGTATGGGGCCACCCATAGTTGTCAGCTTTACGTGTATGGGGCTACCCATTGTTGTCAGTTTTACGTGTATTGGGCCACCCATAGTTGTCAGCTTTACGCGTATGGGGGCACCCACAGTTGTCAGCTTTACGCGTATGGGGGCACCCACAGTTGTCAGCTTTACGCGTATGGGGGCACCCACAGTTGTCAGCTTTACGTGTATGGGGCCACCCATAGTTGTCAGCTTTACATGTATGGGGCCACCCATAGTTGTCAGCAATACGTGTATGCCTCCTCCCCCCCCCCATGTTTGTCACTTACATGTGTATGGGGCCACCCACAGTTGTCAGCTATACATGTATGGGGCCACCCATAGTTGTCAGCAATACGTGTATGCCTCCTCCCCCTATGTTTGTCACTTACATGTGTATGGGGCCACCCACAGTTGTCAGCTTTACATGTATGGGGCCACCCACAGTTGTCAGCAATACGTGTATGCCTCCTACCCCAACCCCCATGTTTGTCACTAACATGTGTATGGGGCCACCCATAGTTGTCAGCTTTACATGTATGCTATAAATATTTAATTGGAGAGACGATGATGATGGCGTGAAAAAGAAAGATGGGCAGATAATAAGCATTTGTTCGATTCCGAAACCTTTTTTTTTAATCTTCCAATAGCTTTACAATTTCTGATTTCTATGAGGTATTAATAGACTTATTGAAGCTTTGAAAAATGGGTTGATAATATGTTTCAATTGTTCGAATCGTAAATCTATAGTTGGGGGGGGGGGGGAGAATCTCCGATTCTGTTATTCCGAAAATCTCCGACATTCCCGATTCCTATTTATGGTTCTATCACTAGTTTTACGCACCCCCCCCCCTTATCCAACACATACAATCTCTATTATACATGATTTTACATTACAATTATACACATTACACTTTCAAATTTGAAGTTATTTTCGTTTTACACATCGTGGTTTACGCCTAAGACATTAAA
This sequence comes from Bulinus truncatus, assembly GCA_021962125.1. Lineage (NCBI taxonomy): Eukaryota > Metazoa > Mollusca > Gastropoda > Planorbidae > Bulinus > Bulinus truncatus. Next base: position 2,635,290 of record JAGDYQ010000114.1, on the reverse strand, counting down.
TTCTAAATGCCTGACAGCAGCTAAAAGAAAAAAGATTTGAGGACCACTGCAGTATACACACTCCAGGACTCTATTGTGCAACATGCGTGAAGTGTCAGCAGCCAGTGAAGTCTATGAATATGCTATGTGATTTGGTGATTTGAGTTGCAACATGAAGTGTCAGCAGCCAGTGAAGTCTATGAATATGCTATGTGATTTGAGTTGCAACATGAAGTGTCAGCAGCCAGTGAAGTCTATGAATATACTCTGTGATTTGAGTTGCAACATGAAGTGTCAGCAGCCAGTGAAGTCTATGAATATGTTCGATCCAACTGATCAGTGTGTACGCCACGATTAACCCAGACAAGAGGATTCAGTGTATTGTGGGAAATAAGGAATCAGTCTTGAGGTGATATATTCGGTTAACTATATAGAGGAGTCAATTAGTGACTGAACCTATTCAGAGTACAAGGTCAAAACACTGACTTTTAGTAAACCACTGACTTTCCCTTCATATTGACTCTGCTGTGTATGAAGAAGACAGTTATATCATACAATAAATACAATAACTTTGTACTTAATTTGAACAGACTCTTATTCAAAAAATGTAGTTACTATAATCAGTGGTATTACTAGTAAGTCTTAATATAATGAACCTCCAATAAAATAGCAAGCATAATAATAATACTATAAAAGTATATAGCATAACGTATATAGCATAAGTATACAGCATAAAGTATTTAGTATAAAAGTATTTAGTACAAAGCTGTGAGAAGAACGATGAAATGTTCGAGAGACGATAGTTAGATAAATTTACTGTAAAAGAATGTAAAAGACTACAAGTCTGTTTAATTACTTGACAATCCCCCCTCTCTCCACACACACACACACACACAAACACACACACAGACTGACCGAAAGACTTTTAGACTTACAAGCAGTTGGTCACCAGCTGACCTTTACAAATCTCTCTCACTGTCCATTAATTATTGTCAATCCCAGAGAAGATGATGGCTGGGCTCTGACCAAGATAAATTACACTTTTTTTTTTGTCAGAGTACAAAATGTTTCAGCTAATACAGTGGTTCTCAAACTATCTCACTTTGCCAGCCAGTAAACTTATAGAGTGTTTGTTTGTTACCGCGCCCTTGTTTGTTATCGCGCCCTTGTTTGTTATTGCGCCCTTGTTTGTTATCGCGCCCTTGTTTGTTATCGCGCCCTTGTTTGTTATCGCGCCCTTGTTTGTTATCGCGCCCTTGTTTGTTATCGTGCCCTTGTTTGTTATCGTGCCCTCTCCAGAAAATAGTTATGTTGTTGTTTCCGAGGCTCACCTATACACAAAAAAAATGAAAAAAAGAAAGAGAATACATGTAAAAACGTTTTTTTCGTTTTAAGAACATATTTTCCCCTTTGACTTTTTTTTCCCCTTTGACTTTCAGATAGACAAACTTTCAGATTTGGAAGATACTCAGAAATAAAAGTTGTAATAATGTCGCATCAATTAACAGTCGATTAATAATTAAATTTGAATTCTATCTCGACCAAACATAAAATGTGTACATGACCCACACTTTGAGAACAACTTAGCTGCAAACTATTCTACCAGATATAATATCTTGTCGGGGATTAAGTTATCACTGGTAATGGAACAATTCTACCAGTTATCACTGGTAATTGAACAATTCTACCAGACATAATTTCTTGTTGGGGATTAAGTTATCGCTGGTAATGGAACAATTCTACCAGACATAATCTCTTGTTGGGGATTAAGTTATCGCTGGTAATGGAACAATTCTACCAGATATCACTGGTAATTGAACAATTCTATCAGATATAATCTCTTGTTAAGTTATCACTGGTAATGGAACAAATCTACCAGATATAATCTCTTGTTGGGGATTAAGTTATCACTGGTAATTGAACAATTCTACCAGACATAATCTCTTGTTGAGGATTAAGTTATCGCTGGTAATGGAACAATTCTACCAGATATCACTGGTAATTGAACAATTCTATCAGATATAATCTCTTGTTAAGTTATCACTGGTAATGGAACAATTCTACCAGATATAATCTCTTGTTGGGGATTAAGTTATCACTGGTAATGGAACAAATCTACCAGATATAATCTCTTGTTGGGGATTAAGTTATCACTGGTAATGGAACAATTCTACCAGATATAATCTCTTGTTGGGGATTAAGTTATCACTGGTAATGGAACAATTCCCCCAGATATAATATCGTGTTGGGGATTAAGTTATCACTGGTAATGGAACAATTCCCCCAGATATAATATCGTCTTGGGGATTAAGTTATCGCTGGTAATGGAACAATTCTACCAGATATCACTGGTAATTGAACAATTCTTTCAGATATAATTTCTTGTTGGATTAAGTTATCACTAGTAATGGAACAATTCTACCAGATATCACTGGTAATTGAACAATTCTACCAGATATAATCTCTTGTTGGGGATTAAGTTATCACTGGTAATTGAACAATTATATCAGATATAACCTCTTGTTGGGGATTGAGCTATCACTAATCATGCAATGAAACAAAATATCATCTGTTGTTTAAAAAAAATGTTCTGCAAATCTGTAAATGAAAGAGGGGAGGGGATGGGAGTAATGTGATGTGTGATGAATTAGTTGTCAGTTGGTGGAGCGAGTAATGTGATGTGTGATGAATTAGTTGTCAGTTGGTGGAGCGAGTAATGTGATGTGTGATGAATTAGTTGTCAGTTGGTGGAGCGAGTAATGTGATGTGTGATGAATTAGTTGTCAGTTGGTGGAGCGAGTAATGTGATGTGTGATGAATTAGTTGTCAGTTGGTGGAGCGAGTAATGTGATGTGTGATGAATTAGTTGTCAGTTGGTGGAGCGAGTAATGTGATGTGTGATGAATTAGTTGTCAGTTGGTGGAGCGAGTAATGTGATGTGTGATGAATTAGTTGTCAGTTGGTGGAGCGAGTAATGTGATGTGTGATGAATTAGTTGTCAGTTGGTGGAGCGAGTAATGTGATGTGTGATGAATTAGTTGTCAGTTGGTGGAGCGAGTAATGTGATGTGTGATGAATTAGTTGTCAGTTGGTGGAGCGAGTAATGTGATGTGTGATGAATTAGTTGTCAGTTGGTGGAGCACAATTAACTGACTTGGTGACAGGTTGAAGTTTTTATTGTATTTTACTGTAGCAAAAGGGACGACCAGTTGACCTACAAATAACATCAACAAAAGGCAACATTTACACGACTGTCCTGAAATGGGCGTTTACGGAGGGCACTATTTACACGACTGTCCTGAAATGGACAATTATGGAGGGCAACATTTACACGACTGTCCCGAAATTGGCGTTTACGGAGGTACAGGTCAAATCCGTTTTAAAATTACTATTATTTTTTTACTGAATTAATTTTTTGACATGATACACGATCGAAGGGGAAATGACGTAAAGGTGTGTATATGAATTTAAATTGTCTGCTCTGCAACTGACGTCACCCTAGTTTTCACTCAGACCAGTGTCAGGCACCCCGGGGGGAAGGGGGAACGTTATGTCAACATGTCCTGGGACATGCACCAGACCTCATTAGCATCGGCAATCAAATCTCTACCACGACATTAAATGGTATTACAATTCGACCAGACTGTCACAGCCACACACACACACATAATACAGACACACACATACATAAATATACAGACACACATACAAACAGATCCATACACACACAGACACAAACACGCACTCATACCCACCATCCAGTTCAAATATAATAATGTACAGTATACGTCAACACTCACATGACAAACTGGGGCTGCTGATCATGCTATACCAGTGTGTATGTGTGTGTGTGTGTCTATAATGTCTAAATAATAAACTAATACCTCACAATACGAGATTACTTATGCACGTCTTTATTTACAGATGGAGACTTCACTGTTACTTAATGATTAACAGTTATGTCTGGCCACATTGATATTTCAAGTTCAAATACCGGTGTTACCTCAAATATCGGTATTACCGAAAATATCGGTATTACCGAAAATACCGGTATTACCTCGCAGTCTCCGTCTAAAACACGCAGTATGATTTCTAAAAGAACGAATTAACTTTTTATATGTGGGGGTGGGGGGGTAAAAAGGATGAGTTGAATTATGGGTATTTAGATATTACGGTATACTTGTCAGAAACCATAATGGGGAAATTAATCCAATCAACTTTGTTATTTTAAAAAAAAATTACAACGAATGTTACTTAAGATTCTTTACAAGGGATATTAACCGAGAAATCCATGCATATTCAATCGACTCGGTTATACGGCTTGTGGTTATCAAGCATTCTGATCACCCAACACAGTTTAAAAAAAAAATTACTTCCAGTACATTAAGTGTTTTCGGTAATAGAAATATTGACTGTATTGGCAGGATATAAGGTGAACATTTACAGATCTCCTTTTTTTTTTATTCGGCTTTGATAGTATACGGAAAACCATTCTGTCACAATAGGCCGGATAGTCAAGAGTCTAATGTATAGGTATTAGTGTGTGTGTGTGAGTGAATGAAAATGGCGAAACATGTAACAAATTTAAAAAAAAAACTGTTTTAAAAAAAAGTCCATTTGCTGCCAACAGACCAAACTAAACGATTGGATTAAACCAACAATCCTAATTTAAATATTCCTGGTGTTTGTACAGAGAGGCCAGTGGAATGTAGGTCGGCGGGTATGAGTAGGTGGTGGAGGGCCCAGCCTGTGTTAGCTCATTGGGGTGGCTCCCATCCGACAGGCGCCCAGTTGGCGATAGTTTCAGATGGTATGAGACTTTGAAAATGAAAATAACCAGTTGAGACAAATAGAACATTGGTACAGACAATAATAAAATATCTGCAGACAATAGTAAAATATCTGCAGACAATAATAAAATATATGCAGACAATAATGAAATAACTGAAGACAATAATAAAATATCTGCAGACAATAATAAAATATCTGCAGACAATAATAAAATATCTGCAGACAATAATACAATGTATGCAGACAATAATAAAATGTCCGCAGATATAGTAAATGACGTCACAATGACGTGTTAATATAACAGGTCATCAAGGACATACTCTTGATCAATAAACAGAAAATTGATAGATGTGGGACAAAAGAGGCAGGTGTTTCCAAAATTGTGTCCGTTGGAGAGATGAAATAGGGATTTTGTCCCCCTAGACCCTGAAACAGTTCAAGGAAAGGCGGTGGGTGGGGGGGCGGAAGGAAGGAATTGTACCTCCAATTATAATTCACCGAACTTTACCTCAGCAATGTTCCTCTTAATTTTCCGAAGGTGGTGGGTGAGGTTGCGGGGGGAATTGTACCTCCAATTATAATTCACCGAACTTTACCTCAGCAATGTTCCTCTTAATTTTCCGAAGGTGGTGGGTGAGGTTGCGGGGGGAATTGTACCTCCAATTATAATTCACCGAACTTTACCTCAGCAATGTTCCTCTTAATTTTCCGAAGGTGGTGGGTGAGGTTGCGGGGGGAATTGTACCTCCAATTATAATTCACCGAACTTTACCTCAGCAATGTTCCTCTTAATTTTCCGAAGGTGGTGGGTGAGGTTGCGGGGGGGAATTGTACCTCCAATTATAATTCACCGAACTTTACCTCAGCAATGTTCCTCTTAATTTTCCGAAGGTGGTGGGTGAGGTTGCGGGGGGAATTGTACCTCCAATTATAATTCACCGAACTTTACCTCAGCAATGTTCCTCTTAATTTTCCGAAGGTGGTGGGTGAGGTTGCGGGGGGAATTGTACCTCCAATTATAATTCACCGAACTTTACCTCAGCAATGTTCCTCTTAATTTTCCGAAGGTGGTGGGTGAGGTTGCGGGGGGAATTGTACCTCCAATTATAATTCACCGAACTTTACCTCAGCAATGTTCCTCTTAATTTTCCGAAGGTGGTGGGTGAGGTTGCGGGGGGAATTGTACCTCCAATTATAATTCACCGAACTTTACCTCAGCAATGTTCCTCTTAATTTTCCGAAGGTGGTGGGTGAGGTTGCGGGGGGAATTGTACCTCCAATTATAATTCACCGAACTTTACCTCAGCAATGTTCCTCTTAATTTTCCGAAGGTGGTGGGTGAGGTTGCGGGGGGGAATTGTACCTCCAATTATAATTCACCGAACTTTACCTCAGCAATGTTCCTCTTAATTTTCCGAAGGTGGTGGGTGAGGTTGCGGGGGAATTGTACCTCCAATTATAATTCACCGAACTTTACCTCAGCAATGTTCCTCTTAATTTTCCGAAGGTGGTGGGTGAGGTTGCGGGGGGAATTGTACCTCCAATTATAATTCACCGAACTTTACCTCAGCAATGTTCCTCTTAATTTTCCGAAGGTGGTGGGTGAGGTTGCGGGGGAATTGTACCTCCAATTATAATTCACCGAACTTTACCTCAGCAATGTTCCTCTTAATTTTCCGAAGGTGGTGGGTGAGGTTGCGGGGGAAATTGTACCTCCAATTATAATTCACCGAACTTTACCTCAGCAATGTTCCTCTTAATTTTCCGAAGGTGGTGGGTGAGGTTGCGGGGGGGAATTGTACCTCCAATTATAATTCACCGAACTTTACCTCAGCAATGTTCCTCTTAATTTTCCGAAGGTGGTGGGTGAGGTTGCGGGGGGGAATTGTACCTCCAATTATAATTCACCGAACTTTACCTCAGCAATGTTCCTCTTAATTTTCCGAAGGTGGTGGGTGAGGTTGCGGGGGGAATTGTACCTCCAATTATAATTCACCGAACTTTACCTCAGCAATGTTCCTCTTAATTTTCCGAAGGTGGTGGGTGAGGTTGCGGGGGGAATTGTACCTCCAATTATAATTCACCGAACTTTACCTCAGCAATGTTCCTCTTAATTTTCCGAAGGTGGTGGGTGAGGTTGCGGGGGGGAATTGTACCTCCAATTATAATTCACCGAACTTTACCTCAGCAATGTTCCTCTTAATTTTCCGAAGGTGGTGGGTGAGGTTGCGGGGGGAATTGTACCTCCAATTTAATGATGGGGATTGTTGATGTGTAGTATCAATTTTATGATGGGGATTGTTGGTATATAGTATCAATTTAATGATTGGGATTGTTGATCTGTAGGATCAATTTCATGATGGGGATTGTTGATGTGTTGGATCAATTTCATGATGGGTATTGTTGATGTGTTGGATCAATTTCATGATGGGGATTGTTGGTGTGTTGGATCAATTACATGTATGTGTAAACTGAGTCAGTCATACTATATGCAACAGAAGGTGTCGGTAATATCAATAAGTAGTCCGTGTGTAAGTACGATTAGAAGCTAATGCGTAACTAATGTATTTGTGTAGCTAATTAGTTGTCAGCCAATGTACATCGAATGCCAGTATGAAGCCTATGGCTATGTCATTTTGTATCGAATGCCAATGTGTAGCTACAGCCAATGTTAAGCTAATATAATTGAACACCTACAATTCCACCTCTCAGCATCATGCACTTCCAGTACTGCTAACTTGATGTGCAATTTTTTTTTTTTGCAATCTAAGACATTTTGGGACAGATATTAACGTTTAAACTGCGAGGACACAAACAACACTGCCCATTCAAGTTGTTGTATAGGTTAGGTGACAACAAGGAACATGTGCGATAAGTTTGACCTCATTAAGTCTATTCATCTGCATACAATGGAGACGTGTGCAAAGAGAAAACATTTAACGGTAATGATAGCGGTCCCCCCAACCTTTTAAACTGACTGACCCCTATTAAATAATCAAAAGTTATTACGGGGGGGGGGGACCCTTGTTTTACTAGTGAATGATGTTTATTTTAGTTGAGTTATTCTTTGACTATAATGACAACCCCGGGTTGTATAAAGGGGAGAACAGCCCAGTGTTAGATTAAATACCTAGGATATAGGTAGTGGATCTATAATTAACCTAACGAAGAGAGTAAAAACACAGATGGCTTGATGGCCAAGTAAAAAAAAACAACAACGTATTGATATATTGCACACGTGTTGTGTTAGAGAAACTGGCCAACACCTTCAATGTGTTTGGTGTCCGCACTTATAACACCAAAACGTTGATATGTGTGCGTGTGTTTAACGACACACACTTCTCATTTAAAAAAAACAAAATAATTACATTAAGAACAATTTTTTAAGATAATTTAAAATGCTAAGCTACACACTCGCCAGTTCCACCAAAACAAAGTTGACCTATAAACACTAAAATATGTAAACACGTGAACTTGGGGTCATTTAATCAAAATAACGAACTAATTGTAATGAAGATTAAATAATTTCAGAAATGTCAGAGAGTGTTCTAGTTACAGCTCAACAACAAAGTCGATCTTACTAAATGTATTAAACATGAAGAACGCATTAATTAAGCTTGCTTGAAGTTTCTTCTAAATAACCTTTGGTTTGGTCTGCAGTACATGCACAGACATATTTGACATTGTATTATAATGTATACCCAGAGGCGGATTTAAGGGCGGGCGCAGGGAGGGCGGGCGTAGAAAGGGCGGGCGCAAAGAGCGCTCGCCCAAGTCCCTTAAGGGAACAAAAATAACCCAATTTTAAACCCATTGATATGTTTCTCTTTTTCTAAAGAGCCCAATATTTTCTTCAGCGACCGGGGGCCTCAGCTGACACACAAGTCTGCCCCCCCCCGTGTATACCTTTGGCCAATTTGTGCTATTCTATTGGTGGTGCAATGTTTGGTGAGACCAAGTCATTATTAACAAGCCCAAATTCACCATTTTTGGTCTTTTCTGAAGACAGAAATCATACATCATTCCGTCATTTAAGACAGAGACGGATATTTCTAGATGCGACCCCACTCGACAGTCCCCATCCAAGATACTTGAATATTTAGCAGGTCGTTCACTCAAAAGAGAGGCTCCCAGCCTCTTGATACCTAAGACTTGAAATGGAAAAAAAAAAGGGGGGGGGGTGGTTCTAAGTAGGTCAGACTAAAAGACGTATTTAGGGAAAGCAAGCACTTACCGGAGTGTACATAGGTGTCGTCAGCAGCATGATGGTGGGATAGTCCAAAGACCGAAAAGATCAAAAAGTGTTTCTTTAATCCCGGGTAAAAAGGTACGCCTATGCTCCTAAAAACTTCCACAAATATTTTAGTTAAAGGGGGTAAAGTTTTTACACCCCTGCTGGATATAAATGGGCGAAATACAAACAGGGAAAAAAAAGATGACTTCGATGAAAAAAAAATGAAACTTGTTTCCGAAATGTTTTACAGTATCAATCGTCTGCCCGGAGGCCGTGCACTGAAAATGATTTTGTTGAGATCAATAATCAATATCATTGGCTCTTGACAATCCATCGAAAAATCTTGATATTTTGTTTTTTAAAACAGTCTAAACGAATGAATCCTCATGAAATTCACTAGGTATTAATCCTTAGAGAGTATATCTTATGAAATAATAGTCTGAATGACATCTTAGTCAAAATAAACAATGTGTTCTCAATGAACATGAAATCTGTTTACACCATTGTTTATCCAATGTAAACTTTCACTTCTGCTGACACAGATATACACATTTTTAAACAAATATTATTTTAAAAAGTAGCAACTATCTATATTAATGTATGCTTGTAATATTTAAATTACAATGATGCAATCGGACAAAACACCAGTTTAAAGTGTTTTACAAGAAGAAATTAATACTTAGCCTTGAAATATTATTACACAAATACGATACTCAATCACACAATGACATACATTACTTTCGATAATTCTAGATTTAAATAAAAATGATTTCCGTTAAATTTGACTGTCAAAATGATTCAAAGATCAACACATCCACCTAAAGTTTCATCACAAACGCCCCCACCCCCTCAATTGCGCGCGCACACACACACACATGCACACACAAAAAAAATGGTCAACTTCTTGTATTTTGATAAAATGTTCAATATTTGGATAACCAAACCAGGAAGATTATAGTTTTGATTATTTGTTTCGTATCACGTGGAAGGGAAATCCAATACTTTGTTGTTTTTTTTCTACTGTCTAGAGTGCAATATACATACGTTAAATAAACGACAACAACTTTAAGATGTTTTATTTCATACTTTGAAGCCGCTTTTGTTACTTGCACGTCATGGGAAAAGTTTAACAACCAAGCAATACAGAATAGCAGTGTTTCCCAAACTATCGACATCTGTGTACTAGTGTGTACCCCCTATTTTAAATTTTCGTAATACTGAGCACCCACACTAACGAAAAAATTGCCTATTGTTTTTAGTCATTGTTTCCCCTGATTTCATTTCAACCTGATGTTCTTCGGTACAGCGCATAACCCCCCTATCCTCCCCCCCCCGGGGGGTAAGCGTACTACACTTTGGGAAACACTGTAGTATAGCTTCAAGTGGTCGGAGTTTGTTTTTTATCCAAACCATGTTGCTAATTCTAATCAGGGTCATTCTCTGGTAGTGGGGGGGGGGGGGAGGGCTATGCAGAAAACTTATATTTTAGATATTTGGAGGCCTTGTGCACAAACTTCTAATTTCAGGACCGGTGGTCAAACGTAACAATTCTGGGTCCTATTATTAACACAAGATGTATTAGATAGTAATTGTGGATTGTCGGGGGTCTTTATTAATTGGTGCGCAAAGCTCGTATATAGTATTCCTATACTTGTGAACGGCTGTGATAGTATTCCTATACTTGTGAACGGCTGTGATAGTATTCCTATACTTTTGAACGGCTGTGATAGTATTCCTATACTTTTGAACGGCTGTGATAGTATTCCTATACTTTTGAACGGCTGTGATAGTATTCCTATACTTTTGAAAGGCTGTGATAGTATTCCTATACTTTTGAACGGCTGTGATAGTATTCCTATACTTTTGAACGGCTGTGATAGTATTCCTATACTTTTGAACGGCTGCGGACCTAGAGATGAGGTCCAAGATATGTTGTCCTAGATATGAAGAGATGTAAAGATGAAAACAGTGAACCGATGTGCAAGTAAATCTGACACACGACTTGCACACTTGTGTGCTTCACTGTCACATGTAAGAGAGAGGACACATCATGTGTGCTGTCGTACACATCATCATGTGTGCTGTCGTACACATTCATGACAGCGACAGAAGATTATGAATACATTAGGGTGGGCGGGGAGGTATGAAAGTGAATTAATACGACATCGTGTTCGACCAAATTAAATATTTCACTTTCTAAATTTGTGCATTGAAAAATTTTAGTTTCGAGTTTTCTGAAAAAATAAAGGCAGTCGTCGTTACCGAAATGTACAGCTTATCTAATAATAGCAACAATACGTTTTAAGAGAATGGTCGCTACGCATTTGAATAATATGTGTGACATCCCAGTCCACATTGACCTACTCAGTGTGTGTGTGTGTGTGCGTCAGTCCAACACACACACACAAGTAAAAGTGATGCGGCCTGAATAGGAAATGAAACACAGCAGACAGACACACCAGTAGGAAGTCAAAGGAATGTTGGGAGAGAGAGAGAGAGAGAAGAGAGAGGGAGGGGAGAGAGAGAGAGAGTGACAGAGAGGAGAAAGGAAAAGATTAACTTAAATACTTTACAAACGGCTTGCAACGACCATTTTTTCACTTCATTTTTTTTTTGTTAAACTTCCTTCCCACAAGTTAAGCCTGGACATTGGTCTAACGGGCACAAGTTAAGCCTGGACATTGGTCTAACGGGGACACCTGTGTCTGTCGTGACGTCAAGGCACAGTTATGTGCAACAACAAGAACAACAACAACAACAACGCAGAATGCGAAAAGATGTTAACGGACTTCTTAGTCTCGTAACAACACAAGTAATTCAACAAAGTCACACTGCTATGAACTACATCAATAAATACATGTTTGTTTATTTCACTTTAATGCATCATACGTGTATAAGCTACAGCTGACTAATTAAGATTTATTTTACAGTTACTTATAATTCCCAAAAGACCAGAAAATGAAACTAAGTCCAAGCCAAGTGGAACTTCCCGATCTGGTAGAGAAGCCAACAGATGGATAAGTAGCTGTTGTTCAACAATCATTTTAACTCAAGTTATGTGTTGACTCGTAAGTTTCGTAACAGGAATCTGGTGTAACAAACAAATTAGAAAAGCCACAGAACTAAGTTTTATTAAGAAAATGGAATTAAACACAGTCGGAATTCTTACACAGAGTATATGTCACGTCGAATTCAGACAAATTTATCTTAACACTTATTTCCATCAAATTAAGTATAGGACAAGAGAGACAATTCATTTGGAAACAGAGACAGATAGAGGAGAGAGAGAGAGAGAGAGATGAATAAAAAGTCGACAGACGGCAGCTCATCATTAATGGAAGGACCAACGCACACATATTGTGAGAACTGTAGATGGTGACAACAAACACCCAACTGACCTATATTTTAAAAAATGAAATGAATGCAATGTTTCACTGTAATGACAATTTACGTTTTAATATTCATAGAAGACGTTCCATAGAACTTGTTAAACCGGTGGTTCTTAAAAATTTTCTTTTTTGTTTTAAATAAAACTTTGTCCACAGAGGTCTCTCTAGAATTGCTTTGTATGGTTTTCGGAATCCTTTAAATTAGTTTAAATGAACTGTTGGGGGTTGGGGGGGGAGAGCTAGTGTCGCGTTGGGCAACACCAGCAATGAGTAAGTAAACATTTTGAAGTGAGTGTTTCCTTCCCTTGAAATGTCTTCTTGGCCCTCCCAATGTGAGAACCATTGCTCTGAAATAATCTATATTAGTGCTAGTTAGTGGGGGGGGGGGAGGGGTTGACACAGTGTTTGATGAGTGAGAAAGAGAAGGAACATATTGGAGAGAGAGAAGAGAGAGAGAAGAAAGGTCGTGTTCACTAGTGAGCGGTGCTGTGTGTATGGTTGAGTGTCACGTGATTTAAGACAACAGAAACTCATTTAGCCCGAAGAAAGAAGAAAAAAAAGTAACTTTCCGAAGTCAGGGGGAGGGTGTTGTCACCCCTCCCCTTTTCCAATATGACTGTCACAACAACAGGAGGCAAGTGAGACCATAACCACGTCCAGTAAACATGGCAGACACACACAGGGACCCAGGCTGTGCCAGGCCCTGGCTCTCGACCTCACACAGGTGGCGCTGTAGTCGGGCGACGATTGTTTGAAATCCACTAACAATGCACGTTGTTGTTTAAATGCCCCGTATGTTATGGAGTAACACACGCACCACACACACAGAGAGAGAGAGATGAGGTGGTGGGGGGAGGGGGGGGAAACTCAAGTCACATAAACAACAGCCCATCTCCATACAAGTACATAGTGTATTAGTCTGCAACAAACACGTTTATATATATATATATATATATATATATATATATATATATATATATATGTATATATAACACTGTGACAGATCTTTTTAACTTGCCTATATAAAGTACATCCGCACACACCCTTCCCAATTCCCCCCCCCCCTCCCTGTATGTGTCTGGCTATGTACGTACAAAATATTTCGATTGTTTACCATGTTAGCCGAGGTATGTGCTGAAGAATCCCGCTGTGTTGGTGATGGATGAGGAAACAAAGATCAATTCAACACAACAATGTCAGTAGTTGCAGCTACTTACACCCTCAAAAAAAAAAAGATCGTTAGATTTGAACAAGCCACTAAGCCGCTGTGGCCAACAATGTAGTCACTTATTTTATTTTATTTTTTTACGTCTAATTTTGTTAAAGTAAAACTTAACATGTTTGTTTCAGTTATTCTACTTCCTGTTATGAAAAAACGCCAACTTTTAAATGCTTCCTTAACTGTGAGTCAGGCACTAGCTGGGTTGGCTTGAGGGACTATTTTCCCTTCCTTAACTGTGAGTCAGGCACTAGCTGGGTTGGCTTGAGGGACTATTTTCACTTCCTTAACTGTGAGTCAGGCACTAGCTGGGTTGGCTTGAGGGACTATTTTCACTTCCTTAATTGTGAGTCAGGCACTAGCTGGGTTGGCTTGAGGGACTATTTTCACTTCCTTAATTGTGAGTCAGGCACTACCTGGGTTGGCTTGAGGGACTATTTTCACTTCCTTAATTCTCACAAAGGATCGAACCGGGGACTTCCGAGCGCTCTACACCAATCGCCCTCCCCCCCCCCCCCCACACACACACCATTAGAAATATGGTCTATTATTTATTTCTATTTTATTATTGTAAATACAATATCGGCTTTCTGAATACACCATCAATGGAGAGAAGAAAGTCAAAGCATGTGAAATAATCTCGCTACCTATTTGTGAGACCACACAAATTACTTTAATATCATGATAAGTCCAAGCATTCCGGGTACAATGTTATTGCCTACATTGTCCAATGTGCATTCGAGCCACATATATCAAGGGCTGGAAATCTGTGAGGGTGGGAGAAAGCGAGAGAGAAAGGGAGAGAGAGAGAGAGAGAGAGAGAGCGATTTTCAATGTTATTTTTGCAAAGCATCTTTCATCCACCCCTCCCCCCAATCAGTCCGTGGGGGGTACCCGCCCATCAGTGGTTGAGAGCCTGTGCTTTATTTAATATTGTTTACAAAAAAAAAGCCACAATCTTTAATTTAGTTCGAATTAAGCCACAGGGAATAAATTAATTAAATATGTCAACAATTTAAAAAAAAAATTATTTAAATTAAATTTCTATTTACGTATCGACTTTAAAAAAAAATCAATCGTTAGACTTAAAACATCGATTATTTATATCTAAAACTTCTGAATATTCGCTTAAAGCATCCCCCCAAGAGGCCGGACTATCTAAAAAATAATAAACAAATTCCTGACATGGATACATGGGTGTAGAATCTTATATCTACGGACACGCCCTACAGTCCGACAACAAAAAACAAAACCTACCCAGGGTGTCGCACAATCTGGTCACGCCTAAGTATTTTCTCTTAAGATATAATCAATGGCTAACGTCAAAAAGTAATGCATATATTTTTTTTGTATTACTAAGACAATATAACGTTTGATGCTCTCTAGTAACAACAATAACAAATGAATGTTATATAAGAATGAGTCGGTGACGTAGGGAATGGTTTTATTTCACTGTAAGAGTCATGTTGTCTATTTGCCTTAACGAGAGAGTGTGGGTGGGTGGGTGGGGGGGGGTGGGCTGATATTGTAATACATTCACTAGGGGATGGGGTGGGGGTGGGGGGGCATCAAACAATGTTGATGTGTCAACGTACAACTATTGTTGTTGGTTGTTTTTTTTTCCCTCTCTCGTGCGCAGTGGTTGCCAGAAACTTTTGGACCAAAGTAGCACAGGACCTAAAAATAAAATGTTAGAACAAAATAGCAAACACAGTTGTGGACACTTGAAGCTATAAAGGAATTTTTTGTTTGTAGCGCAAAGACCCAAAAAAAATAAATAAAACGATTATATGAAAAGTAGCACGATTCAGCATCATAGCTCAGGTGCACCACGCGAGTTTCCGTGCACTATAGGGGGCCGCAGTGACAGTAAGCCCAACGACTGGTGTGGCGCATCCACAGACCTAGCAGCCTCGGCTACTGGAGGGCACTATAGGGGGCCGCAGTGACAGTAAGCCCAACGACTGGTGTGGCGCATCCACAGACCTAGCAGCCTCGGCTATTGGAGGGCATATATATATATATATATATATATATATATATATATATATATATATATATATATATATATATATATATATATATATAGGGCCAGACCACCACTGTCGCAATCTGGGGCTGTGCACTCGATAACACCACCAGAGCCTGACATTGCCCTCATAGGATCGTTATCTAATTGAATAACCAACAGAGTGATGATGGTTTTAATATTTATCATCCCGTCACAGTCAAATATCTGATATAATGAGACGTAGTGATCACAATTTGAGGTTCACACTTGAATAAACTGAAGATGAAATATGTTTTAATTTCACGCGGTGTAACAAAAACAAGACTTATGGACAGAAAGAGAGAGTGTCTGTATGTATGTCTGTGTGTGTGTGTGTGTAAGTGTAGCGCTATGCGAGATGAATGTCAACACAGTCTATGTTTACTTAACGTGGGACCACGTTCACTGTTGATCCAACATGTGCAGGCCAAAGTCATTACTAAAACCAAATGATCCGCTTACGTGTATCAAGACTTCACTTCGGGCGTTAGTAATCAATGGAATAAACTGGTGAATTAATATAGCCAAAGAAAGTATAATATATTGGGGCCGGCAGTTAAAAAAAAAAAACACTTGCTGACTTTTTCATTGAGTCAAAACAATCGATCTATGTATACAGAGTCCTTATTGTGGATTAGCAAACCAAACTACAGCCTCAGCCTCCCAACTCCTCCTTCCCACGGTACAGGAGGCTTCTAAAAATATTAATGGGTGGACGGATGGCCGAGTGGTGGTAGAGCGCTGTATGTTGATCTGATAGGCCCGGGTTCATTCCTATGTGAAAACCAAGGGAATTTTTATCAGGTTAAATTTGGTGACGTTAGCCAGGGAAGTCAAGGCGGCTGGGCTTTGTGTTAACCACATAATCCCGTTATATGCCGCGTTTACAGAAACAGATCAACTCTATATACTTCATCTGCCCCGAGGGTCCTTTAATCTCTTCCCCGATACGAAATTTTCCCCTAGGGGCCCCAAACTCCTCCGTAAGAAGATGCGTAGAGCCCCGAAATACATGAGGACATCTCTATGGGTATATAACAAATAATGTTGCCCAATGTAAACATGTGGTTTAAACACTTCACACATCTTTCACTGACAATGTTTGCAATAGCAATTTAATTAACTCGGCAGTTAGATGTATACAACAAAATACAGCTTATAACAACTGAATGTATACAAAAAATACAGCTTATAACAACTGAATGTATACAAAAAATACAGCTTATAACAACTGAATGTATACAAAAAATACAGCTTATAACAACTGAATGTATACGAAGAATACAGCTTATAACAACTGAATGTATACAAAGAATACAGCTTATAACAACTGAATGTATACAAAGAATACAGCTTATAACAACTGAATGTATACAAAGAATACAGCTTATAACAACTGAATAAGCACCTCCACTGATCCCCACCCCCTAAAGGAACTGATGTTTATCACTGCATCCATGATTAAACCCGCGGGCGTTACCAATGTCCCCGAGGGGGGGGGTCAGTTCTGGTATGTCCTATCTATACCAACACTATAGTTAAAGTAGTACTGGGGCACGAGCCCGCAACTTTCACAGACTAAGATGGAGGCCATCATTTTTTTGCAATTCAAAATATTCCTGACTCTGCCATAATACACATAACTGTAGGTCAGAATCATAAGGAAAACACACAACGCACAGATACGAAATCAAACAAATACACGCTCATTGCAAATCAGTCAATCATACAGCTCAATCTTCAAATCTTGTTGTATTATCTTAATTTATAAACAGATTTTTTTTATTTCGATTCCCTCCCACCGCCTTGGATTCATTATCATTTTTTTTTGGTTTTGGCCAGAATGTTGATGAGCAGATTTCGCTTTTTATTTAATAAGAATATTATTTAGTCTGCCAAGTTGTAAACGTGAAACTCTTTTTTTTTAATCCGCGGTTCGTTTATAAAGTTTGCTCCATCGTCAATATTTTATGCTAATATATTGCTATGAGGTGAAAAGGAAAACTGGTTAGATTAACAGTTTCGTGTTTCTCAAACACGTCGCATACATTGACTCTTTGTGTGTCAAAGAAACCAGCGTGTCAATATTGAAAGAGTGGCTCTTTTGAAGATCTTGACGCTAAACTTGTATCACATCTCATAATTTCAGGACAACTCTTACACACGAACGAGTGTTTGGGGTGGGGAAATGGGGGGGGGGGGACTATTTAAAAAGCAACGAAAAGTGACGATAGATACACTCACAACTTTCAATGTAAAGTTTCCTGGTTCAAGTCCTGCCTATTTCTGAAATGTTGGTTAAGTTTATAAATAATCGGTTACTATATCATGTGGTTAAATTTATAATTAATCTGGTAATGTATTAGGAGTGTGGTTCTTAAAGTGGGGTGGGGGGGGGTCCAGACAAGAGATGACAGGGGAGCCGACCCCTCCGGTACCAAAATCAGAACACTTTTCTTATTCCGCAGCCGGAGACCGAACGCTTCCTATGGTTAAGGTGAGGGTGGCGAACCGAGGACTATCTTCTTTCTCCTTACCTTTAAAAAAAAAATCAAGAAATCAAAAAAACAAAAAACTCAGAAAAGCGGAGGCGCGGAGAGAGAGCGGAGAAAAGTGTTGTAAGATTCGGGGGCGGAGGATTAATGAGGGAAATTCGCGGACGGACGCGGACGCTAAATTTCAAGATCCGCACACCTCTGGTCGGGACTCACCACCAGTTGGTCACGAGATGATGTGAAGAGGGTCTCCGAAAACGTTTTTTTTTTATTAATCAAGAACATTTATAACTAAATTTAGTTTGTAGGATAAAAGTTATCCTTTGTGTTTTTTCTATACAGGTGGGTCTCAAAAACGTTAAAAGTTTCTTAGTGGGTCGCAAGTCAAAGATTTTTTAGAACCACTGTATTTTAGGTTTATGTCTAGGATTAATCTGATTGTATATTCATAGCAAGGTCAAGATGTCACACATTTCTCCACTCTTAGTTTTTTTCTAAGACTAGAACTCAGATTATTTCTAACCTCCTATGGTCTTGGGGTGTGGGTGTGGGGTTGGGGTGGGGGGACTAGTGTACTTACTTACCACCTTTACTAACACAATCGAATGCCTTGTACCAAAACTAGATGGACTCTTGTGACATAGTAAAAAAAAAACTATATAAAGTCCAAACAATATTCGGGGTTTGAACACAAGACCTCCAAGTATAAACAATGGTACACTCTAAACGCAGGGGCTTTTACATGAATAGATTTCGTCCAACGAATCTGGCGACGGATTAGTGTGGATTAAAGCCCCAAGGGGGAAACAGACCCGAAACGAGCAAAAGGGGGAAACAAAGCATCAAAACCACAAAAAGGGGAAAACACCACAAAAAAAGCAACCAAAAGGGGTAAACCCACCAAGAAACCCACCAAAAAAGCCAAAAAAAGGAAAACAGCCATCTAAAACGGGGAAAAGAAAGATTGAAAAACAACCAAAAGGGGGAAAACAGATGAAAACCACCACAAAGGGGGAACACCGAAACCCGCCCCGGTTCCCCGGGTTTCCCCAGGGGTTCCCCGGGGGTGTATAGTATGAAGTTTATTATTATTGCGAAATATGAAGGTTAGACGTTTTGAGGCCCTTTAACAATTCGTGGTTTGTGGCGCGGCCCGCCTTTAAATCGGCCTCAACATTTATCCAGAAACACCCCCACAACAAAAACAAACCGTTACAATTGCAGTACACACAGCCACGACAAGACCACTCAACAGATAGTAGCCCTACTTAAAACAACAACACAAAATGCAATCAGCTGATTTGTCAATGATGTACAAAAACTGCTCATGTGTTAAAAAGACTTCTTTTTTTTTTTAAATCGATGAAAGGAATTTTTACTACGGAGTATCTCGCGCGCCAGTCTTATCAAACATAATAAAAACCTTGACGTTTTATCAATGGGAGTCTTTCATTCATACTTGACGTCACGCCTTGCTCTGGCCTTTTTAAATTTTATTGGCTAAATGCAGGCTCTGGTTTCATTGGTGTATAGTCGGGGAAGAGAATTTATCAAAGAGTTGATATGTTGACAACTTAAGGAATATATTTAAAAAATAGAATTAAAAATAATGAGCATAGAAACACAGAGTTTTAAAAGGAACAATAAGAGTTATGACGTAGATCTCTATTCAGCTGTATTGATAGTTATATATTAATCACATAATGTAGATACGTAAAGCTTTCAGATTGCATGTAATTTATTATTATATATTTCTTTTTCATAATTTTTGTTTACGGACTTTTAGAATTATTGTTTTGTACAATTGCAGAAAGTACATCAAAATGAAGTCAATCTACATAACAAAAGATGGCGAGATAGTAAAAAAAAAAATGACAGACAGAGCAAACTCTGTGGAAACCAATAACAACAAAGGCAGGCGATCACGTGTTAACGGGGGGGGGGGGAGGCGGACAAAAGAGATAAGACGATTGGATGACACACGATACAGATAGATGTCAATGAAGAAAATGGACAAAAAAAAACATTCTGAAAACAAGCAAGGGACAGGAGAAAGGGAAGAGTGTCTTTCCAAAACAAGAGACCAGAAGACACGAAAATTCAGTTGGGAGGGGGGGGGGGGCGAGACAGTACGAGAAAGACAGGACCGTAATGGGAGTCGTGAGTCACAAGACCTGGTCATGACGGCAGGTGGTCACACACACACACTCACAGATACACACACAGAGATACACATTGCTTCTATTTTTAAAAAAAATATCGCCTTTTTCACTTCCCCCCCCCACTCACACCCTACGTCATCACTTCCTCTGATCCCCCCCCCCCCACCATTGGAGATTTTTTTTTGTCCTTGACATTTTTTCTTTCTTTCTCATTTCTTCCCCCTTTCTTTTTAAATGTGTCTTCGAATGATACTTCTCCCCCCCCCCTTTTCTTTGTGTGTGCTTCGTCGGTTAACCTGAATAAATCAAGGCACTGCCCCCCCCACACACACACACACATAATGTCAATAATGCTAAGACTGATTCAAGTCTTCATTCAATGGAAAGGAGAGAGAGAGGAAAAACAACAACATGGTATCAGACTATAGTTGTATCAAGCACCATGTTAAATACAGCTACATGGTATCGGACTATAGTTGTATCAAGCACCAAGTTTAATACAGCAACATGGTATCGGACTATAGTTGTATCAAGCACCAAGTTTAATACAACAACATGGTATCGGACTATAGTTGTATCAAGCACCAAGTTAAAAACAGCCCTAAATGTCATCTGGCATTGTCATCCACATGAAGCGGGAGAGTCGTCAGTCGTGTGTCATTTAGGTTTTGAAATATGTGACCCTCTTTATTGACATTTTCGGTCACATTGATGCCACATTGATGTCACATTGATGTCACTGTGTACTACCAAAGGCTGCCCCCCCCCCCCAATCTCCATGTCTCGAGTCACAGTCAGTCACAGTGTCAATCGCCAATCACTAGCCTAATGTTGTGTGATGTTTCGTCACTTTGAACTACAGAGACAAACATATCACAAAGTGTAACAAGACCAGACCGATGCAGAACCATTACACGGTTTCATTGATTACACAAAGAGTCAAAACTGACGACGAAATAAATGGAAGGGCGGATGGTGTGTGTGGCATGATGTCAGAGAGGGGTGGGGGTGTGTGTGTTCAAAATAATCAATAGTGTCAAAAAGGTCATGGAAACTTTTTGTTTTAAAAGGTCAGAGCATTGATCTCTATGTCCCTATCATACCCCTCCCCCTCACTCACATTTGATGATAACCCATGAGATACTGAATATCCCCATCTGTCCGTAAAACATCATTTGATTTGATTCGTCTAGGACAGTCATTTACATTCTCGTAGTTAAAATGTTACCATGTCGTCAATATTTACAGAAGGGAGATGAGAGAGAGAGAGAGAATACACATTTAGATATAAACCTATTATTAGACTGGCTGAGATAGGCAGATTGAAAGAGAGAGAGAGGGGGGGGGAGAGGGAGGGAGAGAGAGAGAAAGAGAGATAGTCTTACAACTGACCCCCCCCCCCCCCCCCCCATTTGTTAAAGAAAATATTAACAAATAATGTTTACATGTACTCAAGTAGTAAATAAGACAGGGTTAGAGTATGACACAACAATGGATCTTACAATCAGCCACAACTATTTTGTTACCCCAACAATATAGGGGGAACTTTAACCTACATATTAAAGAGCCCCCCAAATGGTGACATCATTTAGATACCGAGTTTTGACAGTACATGTACTTTAAAGAATGGTCAGTCTGTGGAATAGATTCCTAAAGTTTGTTTGTGATTGGAGGTGTGTATGTATGTATATGTGAATGTACCGATGGGTGCAGCAACTATTGCACAGGGGGAAGTAAACACTTTGACACAGAATTGATTCGCGAGTAGTGTTAGGTGGAGGGAGGAGGGGGGTTGAAAGAAATAGAGGAAGAAAAAAATGGGTGGGGGGGGGGGGTAGAGAGAGAGAGAGAGAGAGAGAGAGAGAGAGAGATTTAGAGAGAAATTTAAAAAAAAACAACAACGTGGAAGTGAACGTATGGATGTGTAATGGTGGTGGAAGTTTTTAATTTTATGTTTAGACTGTCGGGAAATGGACGAGTCAATTTTTTACAAAAGGGTAGTCAGGTTTCTTGCGACATTTGGCGTTAAACTACAATAATAAATAAACACACGACATACATTTCCAAACTTCTTTTCATCCACACACACACACACACACACACACAGCTCATCTGCTGACTAAATCAAGGAGTGCATGCCGTTACGTGATATGTGGGCCCCCGGGGGGTGGAAATAATTTCACGTATCGCATCAACAAGACACGCTGGGAATGTGTGTGTGTATTGTACATACACTGTATGATACAGGTGGTTATATTATATAGCACGACTGTAACATTTTTTTTTCCCTTTAGTATTGTGATCATTTGCAAGACCAGATGGATTGGAGGAGTAAGACTGGTTGATGCAGACTGGATTATAACATTGTTGATATTTAGCAATTAGTTCACACCGCAGTTAGTTAATGCCTGTTTGTGTTGGTAAAACTTCTAGTACACGACATCCTTCACACAATACAGACGTGTGTGTGTGTGCAGTGCCTTCAATTCTAGATACTATCAGTGAATTCGTAGAATTACCGTTCTCAGGGGACGGACTCGTACCCAGGGGACGGACTCGTACCCAGGGGATGGACTAACTGGACGGCAGGCTAGGGCGGGGCGTACCAGTACAATTTTAAACCAGCCATCAAAAGATGAACCAGCATCCAAAATTGTAAATCCTTTGCTCTTATAAAAAGAACTATTAACCATAATTCTGGATATGATAATTATCACACGGAGACGTCATGACGTAAACATAGACCTCTCAACCTTAACAATAACAAAAACGTCCCTGCTCCCTGGTCATAGGTTAGTGCCGTCATGACCAGGTCTTGTGACTAACATACCAATAAGGTCCTGTCTTTAAAGTGTAAAGGTACCATTATGTCTATTATCTAAGCTCAACGATATCAGTCTAGTCTTGTGTCTTACATCGGTCTAGTCTTGTGCCACATCAGTCTAGTCTTGTGTCTTACATCAGTATAGTCTTGTGTCTTACATCAGAATGTTAATTTTAAAGATCAAATTTTCATCACTTAAGTTATGATTCACTCTGTGTAGATCAATTGATTACACACAGGTGACTAGTGTTACACATGTTACCCCCCCCCCCGGGTCCCCGGGTTAAAGCTCACAGTTATAATCTGTATCGAGCATGCACAACACACTGTGCAAAGATTGATATATGTCCATTACATGTGGCGAGCCCAACTCTGTTACAAGCTAAGAGTCTATTGAACACATAATGCACACTGACATGCTTGCAGCAAGACGGACCAATAGCCGTACGTCACACAAAGAAACTACTAGTACTACTGCTTGAATTTCAGTTATGTATTCATAATCCAAGTTAACTAAATACTACTGCATCGTAAGGTTTAGTCCCCCCCCCCCGTGCATGAACCAACGCAACTACATAATATGACACAACGCAGCTACACCAGACACCAACAGTGTGCTCCCCTTGTTTATTGTGTGACAGGGCGAATGTGTCACACGCATGTCAGTTTGATCTATAACTAACGACAGCAGGGAACTCACTAGAGACTTATAAAAAAAATGAACTGTGCAAGATATAAAGATAAATTATAAACTGAATGCAGGTCACACGAAATTGAAATAAAATTGTTACATAATTGAATACAAATTGTCTCCGCGAGTCCAAATTCAACCCCTCTGACAGATCTAAACGTAAACAATGAGTTATCTCACGGGAGCGATATCGTGTAACGGGGTGAAACTCTTGTAGAGCAGGACACAGATGACCTTCACCCTTCCTTTCCCCTCCCCCCCCCCTTCCATCATACACACACCTGAGGTTTAAACGAACCAGACAGTATGACACGACCCCTGACAAAAAGCGGGGGGTGGGACAGAACGAGGCCAACTGAGAGAAACGCTGACCATCTGCTGACCAGTACTGGACATTTGACGCATGCGTCCAGCATGGCTAACGGCCCATTTGTAAAAAAAAAACGTGCTTTAAATTACAACGAAAGTTTTAATTATAAATCTGGCCACATTTCAACACAGAAATGTGATAATATATCAGTAGTCAGAAATAGCACACTCACCGGTTATAATTTATAATAAATTCGTTTATAAACTATGAGAATAATGATTCATGTATAACCCGCACCATTTTAACAAAGGTTCAATTAATATTATTGGTGTTGGTCATACTCGTACATTCAAGAAGTTGACCATATGTTACCTCTTTTATTCACCACATCCTTCACAGTACGGGAAGGGGGGGGGGGGAATCACACGTTCAATACACCATAACACACACTATGATGTGTTAAACATCTCTTAAACTCTTCCACTCAACGTGTGTCGTCTATGCACGCGCCTAAAGCTTCTGCAATGTGTTTGACACGCGTGTAATTAATCACAACACGGCGCGGCTTTACAAGGTTCGTCGTAGCACGAAGTAAATAAAACAGCACTTGCTAATAAAAAATAATGATATAAATTAAACCATTCGCTAAACTCACTGATGTGAAACTCAAATCCATCTTCTCAGCCACGAAACAACACAAAAATATCACTTTGAGCGTGTAATCCACGAGGGGAAAAAACCGTTATTTATATCAGGAATAATCCAAAATAAAAAAAAAAATATTTAAAACTTACTGCACATAAGTACAGAAGAAATATTTCCGCCTTAAAATCTCAATTTCACTAATTACATATCACGTTAGTCTAAGTCAATGTGTTATTGTGTACTTAATATCCAGTACACATTCACACACACAAGACGTAGTTGAAGAAAAATCCACTGCGCACCAACACTGTAAGAGAACACAATAAAATGAAAGGGGGAATAATAAACAGACACGGTGTCGCCTCGTTGTTCGCATCGCAGGTAATGTCCCCCTAGGTCACCGACAGGTATAGCGTTTCTGCTCTTGTTTGGGAAGGGGGGGGGGAGGGGGCGAGTTGGGAGAAAAGGCAATGCAGGAAATGATGGAGGAGGGGTGGGGGGTGTAGTGGAAATGTAGGACAGGCTAACTGAATAATGAGAAGTGAGTTCATCTGTCTTGTTCACTCTTTCCCTTGTCCTCTGGTAAACCATTCCAAGCAGATAGATGTCTTCCCTGTGGACTTAAAGTGTTACAGTGTGTATCACTAAACAGTCACCAAAGAACACTGCACACCAGTTTATTTTAATTACTTGTGTACAATTTAATGTATTTATTTTCTTAGAGCATATATGAAGAAATCCAAATGAATTTGTTGGTCATTAAATTGTAATATACATGTAGCCTGCATCTTGATTTATTAAATCATAAATTATGTTTGTTTGACATGTAGCCTGCATCTTGATTTATTAAATCATAAATTATGTTTTATACATGTAGCCTGCATCTTGATTTATTAAATCATAAATTATGTTTTATACATGTAGCCTGCATCTTGATTTATTAAATCATAAATTATGTTTTATACATGTAGCCTGCATCTTGATTTATTAAATCATAAATTTTGTTTGTTTGAAGGGATGAGCTCGGTAAATTCCGAATCAGAAATTATCCAAAACTAGTTCTTAGGTGTTGTGCTCGGGTGTAGTGCAGGGTGTTAAGTTGAGCGTTATTCTTGTTGTTGTGCCAGTGTGTGGTGATGGGTGTTGTAGTGGGTGTTGTGGTGGATTTTGTGTTAGGGTGTGGTGCTCGGGTGTTGTGCAGGATGTTGTGTTGGGCGTTGTGTTGAGTGTGGTACTCGGTGTTGTGCCAGGATGTTGTGCGGGATGTTGTGTTAGGATGTGGTGGTGGGTGTTGTGCTAGGTGTTAAGCAACATTTCAGTAAAGTTTCATTGCTCTAGCGCCAATTCACTGCCAAAAGTTTAGTACCGGGATCTCTTGAGCCGGCCAGTGTGTGTGGTGTCAACATCGGACTTCGAGAAAAATGGATGAATAACTTTAGCCGAAATTCAAGATTTTACTACAAGTAAAATTACAAGCTGGGGAAATTTTGATTTCGCCTTTTTTATGCAGCCACATTTAAACAGAGTGTGTGGCTGTGACATTTAAACAGAGTGTGTGGCTATGACATTTAAACAGAGTGTGTGGCTATGACATTTAAACAGAATGTGTGGCTATGACATTTAAACAGAGTGTGTGGCTATGACATTTAAACAGAGTGTGTGGCTGTGACATTTAAACAGAGTGTGTGGCTGTGACATTTAAACAGAGTGTGTGGCTATGACATTTAAACAGAGTGTGTGGCTATGACATTTAAACAGAGTGTGTGGCTGTGACATCTAAAAAGAGTGTGTGGCTATGACATTTACACAGAGTGTGTGGCTATGACATTTAAACAGAGTGTGTGTAGGTAGCACAACGCCCAGCTGCCTTTACTTAACTAATTAAAGTCGCAAAAATGTTTACTTACTCAGTAAATAATAAACACAAGATTAGAGACACTTGTTAAGCCAGACACAAAGATCTAAAAGAAAATATTGTATTCAGTAAAACTATAACAATATGGTTGGTTTCTGGCATTTAATAGTACGATGAGAACGGAAATGGTCTGGGAAGTATGGATGCAATTATTTATTGCCTAGATCAGTGGACCCCCCCCAACCCCGGGCTGTGGACCGGTACCGGTCCGTGGATCAAATGGTAACTGGGCCACACAAGAAACGTTATTTTTTTTCCTCTCTTTTATTTATTCGATCAAAACAATCTAAAATATTGATAGTTAACGCCACCCTCCCCTCAGCGGGCCGCGGTGAAATTTAGCAAACGTTGGCCGTTCCTTGGCGAGAAAAAAGGTTGGGGACCACTGGCCTATATAACTGGGAGTCCCATTCAAGCAAGTAATACGTAGGCTAACTGGACTGAAAATGTATCACTTGACATATCTTCTGATTCAGTGAGAATGTGCGGTGAGCATGGTTTATGTGTACAAATAATAAAACTAATCATAATACTAACAGCTTGTTGGATGTCAAAGTGAATCAAATCAGCTCATGGGGCACATTCCGTTAGGGGCAAATTCCTAATGAGTCTCGGTAGATTTCAGTGTGCTGGTCAGGAGCACATACACCCACTATTCGGTGTGCCCAAGAAGTAGCCGCTTACACCCATTATTCGGTGTGCCCAAGAAGTAGCCGCTTACACCCATTATGCGGTGTGCCCAAGAAGTAGCCGCTACACCCATTATTCGGTGTGCCCAAGAAGTAGCCGCTTACACCCATTATTCGGTGTGCCCAAGAAGTAGCCGATACACCCACAATATTCGGTGTGCCCAATAAGTAGCCGCTTACACCCACTATTCGGTGTGCCCAAGAAGTAGCCGATACAACCACCCACACTATCCTCGACACAGGGACAATGGCTAATTAATAATTGAGTTAACGAAGCCTTTAAAATCTAATTACCTAACCTGGGAAGTGAAACCGAACCAAATTCCATGGCATGAAGCTCAGATTATATTCAAATGATATGGTTCCAACCATAGTTCCAACAATTGGTTGTTAAACTGATGCGAAGTTTAAAAAAAAAAAATTAAAAACTTAAAATAGAAGATTGAAAAAAAGTTTGAAAAAAAAATTAACTGAAAGAAGGTTTTTATGAATTGATTGAAATAAGTCAATGAAAGAACAGATTGATACTCTATCTTGGTTAAAAGAATTTTTTTAAATAACTGATTAAATTAAGGAAGAGATCATTGGTTTTATTTGGAATGTTTGTTTTGTTTTTTTTTAATGACAAAATAGTGTTTATGTCGTATTAAAAATACAGACAAACATTGACAAAATAATGTTTATGTCGTATTAAAAATACAGACAAACATTGACAAAATAATGTTTATGTCGTATTAAAAATACAGACAAACATGTATCATGTATTTGTGTGTTAAACGTTTGCAAGTCGTGACCCACTTAGAAACATAATCTGTTTTCACGATCTAACGGGGCAGAATGAAAGAAGCTGGAGAGAAAGAAAAGAAAGATATAATTAATTGTATATTTTATCGGTTTAGTAATTAGTACTATTTTCGGAGACCCACTTCAAACTAGACCCCTCAGCCGCGCCGTAGAACTGATGATGGCTGGCTTAGAATTGTTATGGCTGGCTAGCCGGCTTAAGCTGTGGCTTAGGAAAATGTCTAGCACCCCTGTTGAAAGCCGGATCCCAACGATCACACTAGGTATCACCGATATTTTTTTATAAGGGAGGTAACTGTCAAAATATTTATGTACTAAACTTTTACTAGTTATACAAACAACAATTTTGAAATATATTAATAATACTTTATAATTTATTGTATATAAAAAGTAAATATAAAGATTTATGTTAAAAATAATAAAAAAATAATACAAATTTTAATTAAAATAAGAACCAATTTTTAAAAAAATGTAAAAATACAAAAATGAGTTAGATTTCAAGTGTTATAATATTATGCTACTTGCAAAATTCTATTTACGCATGTTCTAACGTTAAATGTCATTTATAATTGATTATCTTAATCAATTAAATTCACGTGTGCTGGAGTTTCATTTAGAAATATTGGCATGATATTCATATGAACACTCCATCCTGGCCTGAGAGACATACCATGATCGACGGGGGATAGATCATTGGGGTTCTCTAGTCAGGAAAAATAACCCTCTTTCTTGCGAGGGTGGTGGTACTGGAGGTCAATGAGGACTACCCGACATCGCAGTATTCACAGCTAGCGGTGGTGACGGATGTGGTCGGCACTTAACACCCTTCCACTCTGTCCCACTCAAGCACACCTGCGCAGCCTGCCATTTCGGGCTGAGGGTACAGGCACACTACACCCTCCCCTCTGTCCGAG
The DNA here is from genome assembly GCA_021962125.1 of Bulinus truncatus. Lineage (NCBI taxonomy): Eukaryota > Metazoa > Mollusca > Gastropoda > Planorbidae > Bulinus > Bulinus truncatus. The sequence continues at coordinate 2,606,179 of JAGDYQ010000114.1, read as the reverse complement.
TGGCAGGAAAACCCCCCGCCTTGCCATTCTGGCCGATCAGCAGTACACGCACCCTGCTGGTCTGGCCAGTTTTGGGCAAGGAATAAAACCGATCTTTCTGCCATCCCTGCAGATGATAGCGGGTACACTCACCCCGCCGCTTTGTAGAGATGGCAGATGTGCATCAGCGCCGCCAACAGTGCTGGTGTGGTAGGCACACTACACCCTACCATGCTGGCAATGGCGGCGTAAAAAAAAGATTAAAATTAATATAAAAAAATGTTTTATATAATTTTTTGGATGCGATTTTCAATCGCTTTAAAATGACATGAATTAGTAATTCCGAATCTCCCACGGCTTAAAAGTTTTTGGTAGCTTTGCTTAAAATTTTTTTGTGGCGGCTTACAGCTTACAGTCTTCGTGGCGGCTTACGGCGGCTTAAGACGGCAGCTGAGGGGTCTACTCCAAACCTACCTACCACTGGGTCTCGACCCTCACTTTGAGAACTACTGATTTGATAGTGCAGTGGCCATGGAGGCACAACGGGTGATATAACTGGAACTTTAACCATGACCCGAAAAATTTCTCATGGTTCTCAACGGAGATCGAACCCAGGACTCTCAGGTCTATAGCCCAGTGTTGTTTTAGTCCCAGGTCATATTTTAGTTTCAGTTTCTATTTCGTTTTTTCTGTTATAATTTTAGTTTTCGTCTAGTTTTAGTCTTGCTTCTAATTTTAGTTTTAGTTTTAGTTCTCGTTGACGAAAGTTAACATTTTCGTTAACGAAGGTTTTAGTTTTAGTTTTCGTGAACGAAAGCAACACTATATTTTAGTTTCAGTTTTTATTTCGTTTTTTTCTGTAATAATTTCAGTTTTCGTCTAGTTTTAGTCTTGATGCTAATTTTAGTTTTAGTTTTAGTTCTCGTTGACGAAAAGTCAACATTTTCGTCAACGAAGGTTTTAGTTTTAGTTTTCGTCAACGAAAACAACACTACTATAGCCCAGCGTAATACATTTTGTTTAGATCCATTGTGAGAAGATTTCTGTTTATGTAACTCCCGACTAGGAATAATTTAGGACAGTTATATTGATAACCCATGCCAATGCCGCCCCTGGGGAAGCCCCTGCATTTTGACATTCGACACCATGACATGAGATAATGTACTTTATATTTAATGTAAAAAAAATTGGGACCCCCTCAAGCTGGGGCCCGGGGGACTTTCGAATTTAGAATCCCCCCTTTCCCCCCACCCTAGGTACGCCTCTGACCTTTATAAACTATATTCTGTGCTAGATCAGTGTTCCGCTGTATTCTGTGCTAGTTCAGTATTCCGCTATATTATGTGCTAGTTCAGTGTTCCGCTGTATTCTGTGCTAGTTCAGTATTCCGCTATATTATGTGCTAGTTCAGTGTTCCGCTGTATTCTGTGCTAGTTCAGTGTTCCGCTGTATTCTGTGCTAGTTCAGTATTCCGCTATATTATGTGCTAGTTCAGTGTTCCGCTGTATTCTGTGCTAGTTCAGTATTCCGCTATATTATGTGCTAGTTCAGTGTTCCGCTGTATTCTGTGCTAGTTCAGTATTCCGCTATATTATGTGCTAGTTCAGTATTCCGCTATATTATGTGCTAGTTCAGTATTCCGCTGTATTATGTGCTAGTTCAGTATTCCGCTGTATTATGTGCTAGCTCAGTATTCCTCAGTTTTCGGCCACATGCGGTGGTCGATATATTAATGGTTGCAGCCGACCGTATTTGTGTCATTTCTTTAAGCTGCTGGTACGTAATTGAAATTTGCGGAACACTGTACTAGTTTATACCCACAAATATGTTCCATATGGGTTAGTCTTAGCTCATAACGGTTTAGATGACTAGAAATATAAGCTCACAAATCTCTGGCTTTGAAATATAATTTTTGTTTTATTATATCTCCTTTTATTTTTTATTAAAAAATGTAAACACCAGTTTTTAACTTAAGGTGATGTCACAGTAGTGTCAGTACGATGGTTGGGTGATGTCACAGTAGTGTCAGTACGATGGTTAGGTGATGTCACAGTAGTGTCAGTACGATGGTTGGGTGATGTCACAGTAGTGTACGCTGGGTTGGGTGATGTTACAGTAGTGTCAGTACGATGGTTGGGTGATGTCACAGTAGTGTCAGTAGGCTGGTTGGGTGATGTCACAGTAGTGTCAGTACGCTGGTTGGGTGATGTCACAGTAGTGTCAGTACGATGGTTGTCCGATGTCACAGTAGTGTCAGGCTGATTATATATGTAGATATCATAAGAAGACAGACAGACATTAAGTTGTATAAATAGAATGATAGGCAGACAGACATACAGATAGATAGATAGATAGATAGATAGATAGATAGATAGATAGATAGATAGATAGATAGATAGATAGATAGATAGATAGATAGATAGATAGATAGATAGATAGATAGATAGATAGATAGATAGATAGATAGAGATAGATAAATAGATTAATAGACAGAAAAATAAATAGATAGATAGCTAAACAATAGACTCCAAAGACTAGAATTCCTATTGATGTACAATGTCCTTCCACAATTCATAGACTAGTATTATGCCTGTTTACAAGAGACACCAAGAATTTATCAGAATGACGTCTTACCGGCTTCTTGTATGAAGTTATCAGTGATAAATCATGGAGAAAACTTATAAACCGATAAAAAAAAGATGGCCGATTTAGTCCCGTGCCTAAGGCTGGAGTGTCATTACACAATGGTTTGTCCGGCCCTGAGCACACTAGTTTATAATTACATTTTAAAAAGAACCCGGATGTTCAGCCAGACCAGGGCGCCAAGGTGCAAACAATGGGCCGGCCACGACACGCCACCGGAGATATTATTTAGGAATATTTTTTTAGAGGCGGGCCTTCAAGGGTGGGGCAGTGAGTAGGGCAACCTCCCTGAAGTGACGCCTCTGAGAGGAGCCTCGCGATAGTAGATTCTTTTTTTTTTCACAGCTTATCATAGAAATATGCCGGGGGGGGGGCTTTGGCGAGACAATGTAATGACCGGTACTGACCACTCGCCCAAAAGGCCTCGTATGTTAAAGCCGACTCGGCCTCCAAGTCTTCAATTAAGATAATAACTTGAATCCATCTGCCTTGTTGTATATCCGCCAGCACAAAACCCCCCACCTCCTCCTTCCCCCACCCCAAATCAAACGTTGGAAGACGACTACATTAGGTGGTACAGAGGATGAGCTCCATAAAAGCAAACCAAACCAGTTGAGAAATGGGTCCAGTTTAAGCACTACCCCCTCCCTCCCTCCCCTCCCCTCCCCTTCCCCCTCCCCTACCATCTCATAATTTGGCCTGACTGGTTCATGTCCAATAAACCAACAGACCGACAAGAGTAGATAACCCTAGAATAAACAAAATGTGTTTGATTCTCAACACAGTTGTCTCTCTTGGCCTGTGTTCAAGACATGACTATGTCCAAGTTTAAAACAAGTTCAGGACGTACAAAGGCAGGAAGGGAAAAACGGGGAGAGGAGGGTGGCGGTGGGCGTTTGTCAAACGGACCACGTGACAGGAAGACATGAAACACACTAGAAAAAAAGGGGTTAACAAGCTAAAGATAAATGCATATATATACATACACTACATGTATACATACATACATATAGGTTCAGTAGTATGAAAGGATGATGGTGGCAAAATGATTTTGAAGTGATTACATCAGGACAGGTGACTTAGACAAGTGAGGGATGACAAGTTCATGAGACACATACATAGATTCAATACGTACAAATCTCATACATTCAAGTATCAGCCAATTACAGAATGTTAAGTTTACACTTTATATGTAAACCAATATTCT
>JAGDYQ010000114.1:2575902-2601850 GCA_021962125.1 Bulinus truncatus | reverse complement strand
AAGACCTGTCATGACGGTACTAACTCATGACCGGTAAGTAGTAATGTTTCTTATGTTATCGTTACAGCTGGAGAGGTCTATGTTTATTGTTATGACGTCTCCAAATGATAATTATCATATCCAGAATTATGGTTACGAGCGTCTTTTTATAAGAGCAAAGGATTTACAATTTTGGACGCCAGTTCATCTTTTGATGGCTGGTTTAAAATTGTACTGGTACGCCCCGCCCTAGCCTGCCGTCCAGTTAGTCCATCCCCTGGGTACGAGTCCATCCCCTGAGTACGAGTCCACCCCCTGGGTACGAGTCCACCCCCTGAGTACGAGTCCGTCCCCTGGGTACGAGTCCGTCCCCTGAGAACAGTAATTCTACGTGAATTCACTGATAGTATCTAGAATTGATGGCACTGCACACACACACGTCTGTATTACAGTGTGAAGGATGTCGTGTACTAGAAGTTTCATCAACACAAACAGTGTATTAACTAACTGCGGTGGTGAACTAATTGCTAAATATCAACAATGTTATAATCCAAACTGCATCAACCAGTCTTACTCCTCCAACTCCATCTGGTCTTGCAATGATCACAATACTAAAGGGCAAAAAAATGTTACAGTCGTGCTATATAATATAACCACCTTGTATCATACAGTGTATGTACAATAATACACACACATTCCCAGCGTGTCTTGTTGATGCGATACGTGAAATCGCTTTCCCACCCCCGGGGCCCACATATCACGTAACGGCATGCACTCCTTTGGATTTAGTCAGCAGATGAGCTGTGTGTGTGTGTGTGTGTGTGTGTGGATGAAAAGAAGTTTGGAAATGTATGTCGTGTGTTTATTTATTATTGTAGTTTAACGCCAAATGTCGCAAGAAACCTGACTACCCTTTTGTAAAAAATTGACTCGTCCATTTCCCGACAGTCTAAACATAAAATTAAAAACTTCCACCACCATTACACATCCATACGTTCACTTCCACGTTGTTGTTTTTTTTTAAATAATCTCTCTCTCTCTCTCTCTCTCTCTCTCTCTCTCTCTCTCTCTACCCCCCCCCCCACCCATTTTTTTCTTCCTCTATTTCTTTCAACCCCCCTCCTCCCTCCACCTAACACTACTCGCGAATCAATTCTGTGTCAAAGTGTTTACTTCCCCCTGTGCAATAGTTGCTGCACCCATCGGTACATTCACATATACATACATACACACCTCCAATCACAAACAAACTTTAGGAATCTATTCCACAGACTGACCATTCTTTAAAGTACATGTACTGTCAAAACTCGGTATCTAAATGATGTCACCATTTGGGGGGCTCTTTAATATGTAGGTTAAAGTTCCCCCTATATTGTTGGGGTAACAAAATAGTTGTGGCTGATTGTAAGATCCATTGTTGTGTCATACTCTAACCCTGTCTTATTTACTACTTGAGTACATGTAAACATTATTTGTTAATATTTTCTTTAACAAATGGGGGGGGGGGGGGGTCAGTTGTAAGACTATCTCTCTTTCTCTCTCTCTCCCTCCCTCTCCCCCCCCCTCTCTCTCTCTTTCAATCTGCCTATCTCAGCCAGTCTAATAATAGGTTTATATCTAAATGTGTATTCTCTCTCTCTCTATCTCTCCTTCTGTAAATATTAACGACATGGTAACATTTTAACTACGACGAATGTAACATCCCTAAGTCCTAGATGAACCAAATCAAATGATACTATACGGACAGATGGGGATATTCAGTATCTCATGGGTTATCATCAAATGTGAGTGAGGGGGAGGGGTATGATAGGGACATAGAGATCAATGCTCTGACCTTTTAAAACAAAAAGTTTCCATGACCTTTTTGACACTATTGATTATTTTAACACACACACCCTCACTTCCCTCTGATCATTCACATGCTAACACGACACACCATCCGCTCTTCCATTTATTTCGTCGTCAGTTTTGACTCTTTGTGGGAATCAATGAAACCGTGCAATGGTTCTGCATCGGTCTGGTCTTGTTACACTTTGTGATAGTGTTGCACTCTGTAGTTCAAAGTGACGAAACATCACACAACATTAGGCTAGTGATTGGCGATTGACACTGTGACTGACTGTGACTCGAGACATGGAGATTGGGGGGGGGGGGCAGCCTTTGGTAGTACACAGTGACATCAATGTGACACTCATCAAAGCACTTCAATGTGACCGAAAATGTCAATAAAGAGGGTCACATATTTTAAAAACGAAATGAAACACGGCATGACGACTCTCCCGCTTCATGTGGATGACAATGCCAGATGACATTTAGGCTTGGTGCTTGATACAACTATAGCCCCATACCATGGTTGCCGTATTAAACTAGGTGCTTGATACAACTATATTCACATTACCATGTTGCTGAATTAAACTTGAAAGTTGATACAACTATAGTCCGATACCATGTAGCTGTATTGTAACATGGTGCTTGATACAACTATAGTCTGATACCATGTTGTTGTTTTTCCTCTCTCTCCTTTCCATTGAATGAAGACTTGAATCAGTCTTAGCATTATTGACATATATGTGTGTGTGTGTGGGGGGGGGGGCAGTGCCTTGATTTATTCAGGTTAACCGACGAAGCACACACAAAGAAAGAGGGGGGAGAAGTTATCATTCGAAGACACATTCAAAAAGAAAGGGGAAGAAATGAGAAAGAAAGAAAAATGTCAAGGACAAAAAAAAATCTCCAATGGTGGGGGGGGGGACCAGAGGAAGTGATGACTAGGGTGTGAAAAGAGAAAATGAAAAAGGCGATATTTTTTTAAAAATGAAAACAATGTGACCCCTGTGTGTGTATCTGAGAGTGTGTGTGTGTGACCATCTGCCGTCATTATTAGGTCTTCGTGACTCACGACTCCTATTACGGTCCTGTCTTTCTCGTCCTGTCTCGCTCCCCCCCCTCCCAACTGAATGTACCTCGTCTTCTGGTCTCTTGTTTTGGAAAGACACTCTTCCCTTTCTCCTGTCCCTTGCTTGTTTTCAGAATGTTTTTTTTTTTGCCCATTTTCTTCATTGCCGATCTATCTGTAGCTCGTATCGGTAACAATCGACTGTTCATCTTTGTCCGCTCTCTCCCCCGTTAACACGTGATCGCCTGCCTCTTTGTTGTTATTGGTTTCACAGAGTTTGTTTCCGTCTGTCGTTTTTTTTAATATCTCGCCATCTTTTGTTAGGTTGATTGTACTGGTTTTAATACTTTCTGTACTTGTACAAAACAATAATTCTAAAAGTCCGTAAACAAAAATTATGAATAGGAAATTATAATAATAAATTACATGCAACCTGAAAGCTTTACGTGTCTCCATTGAATGTGATTAATATATAACCATCAATACAGTTGAATAGAGATCATACGTCATAACTCTTATTGTTCCTTTTAAAACTCAAAGTCTTCTATGCCCATTATTTTTAATCTCTATTTTTTAAATATATTCCTTAAGATCGTCAACATATCAACTTTTGATAAATTCCTCTTCCCCGACTATACACCAATGAAACCATAGCCTGCATTTAGCCAACAAAATTTAAAAAAGTACAGATTAAGAAGTGGACGTGGCAGTATTAAATTAAAGAATCCACTGATACAAACGTCAAGGTTTTTGTTATTAAGTTTGATAAGACTGAAGAGTGAGATACTCCGTAAAGTAGCAAACTCTTTCACCGATTTAAAAAAAAAGAAGCCTTTTTAAACACATGAGCAGTTTTGTACATCATTGACAAATCAGCTGATTGCATTTTGTGTTGTTTTTCGTTTTAAGTAAGTTTATTATCTGTTGAGTGGTCTGATCGTGAAGCTTTGTGTACTGCAATTATCAACGGCTTGTTTTTGCTGTGGGGGTGTTTCTGAATAAATGTTGAGGCCGATTTAAATATGTTTAGTGCCACCAAACCACGAATTGCTAAAGGCCTCAAAACGTCTAACCTTCATATTTCTGCAACAATAATAAACTTCATTCTATTTTTGAAGGGGGGTTCTTTTGCGCTTTAATCCACTGTTTCCTTTTAGTAGTTTTGATCCAATGCTTCCCTTATTTTGGTGGCTTTAATCCACTGTTTCTCCTTTTGGTGGCTTTAATCCAATGTTTCCCCTTTTTGGTGGCTTCAACCACAATGCTTCCTTTTTATGTCCTTTTAATCCAATGTTTCCTTTTTGTGGTTCTTAATCCAATGCTTCCTTGTGGTGGTTTTAATCCACAATGAACCGTCTTTCGATCAGTTTTATTGTTCCGCATTTTCATGCAAAGCCCTTGCGTTTAGAGTCTACCATTGTTTATACTTGGAGGTCTTGTGATCAAACCCCGAATATTGTTTGGACTTTATATAGTTTTTTTTTACTATGTCACATGAGTCCATCTTGTTGTGCTACAGACGCATTAGATTGTGTTAGTAAAGGTGGTAAGAAGAGCACACTAGTCCCCCCAATCCCAAACCCTACACCCAAACCCTCAAGACCATAGGAGGTTAGAAATAATCCCCGAGTTCCTGTCTTAGAAAAAAACTAGAGTAGAGAAATGTGTGACATCTTGACCTTGCTATGAATATACAATCAGATGAATCCTAGACATAAACCTAAAATACAAGTGATGGTTCTAAAAAATCATTTGACTTGCGACCCAACTAAGAGAAACTTTTAACGTTTTTGAGTACCCACCTGGTGATAGAAAAAACAGAAAGGATAACTCCTTTATATCCTGCCAAACCTAAATTTGAGATTTATAAATGTTCTTGATTGATAAAAAAAAAACGTTTTCGGACGCCTCTTCAAATCATCTCGTGATGAACTAGTGGTGAGTCCTGACCAGAGGTGATCCAGAGCTTGAAATTTACGTCCGCGTCCGTCCGGAATTTCTATCAATGATCCGAGTCCGCAGAATCTTACACATTAGTCCGGGTAGTCAGTCCGCGTGTCTGGGCATTGCTAGAAATTTAGCTGTTTAATGACTCTGAAATTTTTTATGGATAAAGATAAAGAAGACCCGTGTGAGTCCGCGAGTCCGCAACTTAATCCATATGAAGCGTCCGCCGTCAGTCCGCAGACTCGGAAAAAGCCTACAGATTCGCATATCAGGCAAGCGACGCGTCCAAGCTGTCCATTCATCTTTGGTCCCGACCTTTAACCTCACTTTAAGAACCTACACTGGCCTAAGGGCATTTTCAGATCAATTATAACTTTAACCACATGATACAGTAACCGATTATTTAAAAACTGAACCAACATTATCGTAAATAGTATTTTTGAACCACGGTAACTTTACATTGAAAGTTGTGAATGCATCTATCAGTCACCTTCTTACGTTGCTTTTAAATAATCCTTCTCCCATTTCACCACTCCAAACAATCGCTCGTGAGTAAGAGTTATCCTGAAACTATTATATGCGACACGTTAGTAGTCGAAGATCTTCAAAAGAAGGCACTCTTTCAGATATGGACACGCCGGTTTTCTTCGACAATAAGAGTTGACGTACGCAGACGTGTTTGATAAACATGAAACTGAAAACCAAACTTAGTTTTCCTTCTTCACCTAATGTAAGGCAATATAATACGCAATAAAATATTAACGATGGATCAACCTTAAAACGAACCGGGGATTAAAAAAAAGAGTTTCACGTTTACAACTTGGTAGACTAAATAATATTCTGATTAAATAGTAAGGGAAATCAGCGCAAGCTTGATGATCGGGCCAAACCCAAAAAACTGTGATAATCCGAATCATATTTGTGGAGGGAATCGAAATAAAAAATCTGCTGCCAAACTAAGATGGGCAATACATCAGGATATTATGATCGAGCTGGTATGATTCACCGATCTGCAATGAGCGTGTATTTGTTTGATTTCGTAACGGTGCGAAATGCGGTTTTCCAATGAATCTGACCTAAAGTTGCGTGGGTATTAAAGAGTCGTGGTAACATTAGGAATTGCAAAAAACATAACTCCATCTTAGTCTTCGTGAAAGCAGTGTGCCTGTGCTCTAGTACTACTTTAACTATAGTAAAGAGAATTGATTGGTAATGGGGGAACTTTCCCCTCCTTTGGATTGAACGCCTGCGGGTTTAATCATGGAGCTTTCTAGTATAATAAACATCACTTCCTTTAGGGGAAGGGACTGAGTGGAGGTAAAAAAGCTTCATTCAGTTGTTATAAGCTGTATAATTTGTATAGATACAGCTGCAATCAGCCGCATTTTTTGAATATTATTCAGTTGTTATAAGCCGGGCCTCTTTGTATACATTCAGTTGTTATAAGCTGTATTCTTCGTATACATTCAGTCGTTATGAGCTGTGGCTTTTTTGGTACACCATTCAGTTGTTATAAGCTGTATTTTTTTTGTATACATTGAGTTGTTATAAGCTGTACTTTTTGTATACATTCAGTTGTTATAAGCTGTATTTTGTTGTATGCATCTAACTGCCGAGTTAATTAAATTGCTATTGCAAACATTGTCAGTGAAAGATGTGAAGCGTTAAAACCACATGTTAATGTTGGGCAACTTTAATTGTTATATACCCATAGAGATGTCCTCATGTATTTCGGGGCTGTCACGAATCTTCTTACGGAGGAGTTTGGGGCCCCTAGGGGAAAATTTCGTATCGGGGAAGAGATTAGGACCCTCGGGGCAGTGAAGTATATAGAGTTGATCTGTTTCAGTAAACGCGGCATATAACGGGATTATGTGGTTAACACAAAGCCCAGCCGCCTTGACTTCCCTGTAACGTCACCAAATTCTAACCTGATAAAAATTCCCTTGGTTTTCACATAGGAATGAACCCGGGCCTATCAGATCAACATACAGCGCTCTACCACCACTCAGCCATCCGTCCACCCATTAATATTTTTAGAAGCCTCCTGTACCGTGGGAAGGGAGGATTGGGAAGTGAGGCTGTAGTTTGGTTTGCTAATCCACAATAAGGACTCTGTATACATAGATCGATTGTTTTGACTCAATGAAAAGTCAGCAAGTGTTTTTTTTTTTTTAACTGCCGGCCCTAATATATTATACTTTCTTTGGCTATATTAATTCACCAGTTTATTCCATTGATTACTAACGCCCGTAGTGAAGTCTTGATACACGTAAGCGGATCATTTGGTTTTAGTAATGACTTTGGCCTGCACATGTAGGATCAACAGTGAATGTATCCCACGTTAAGTAAACATAGACTAGTGTTGACATTCATCTGGCATAGCGCTACACTTACACACACAATTCACGCACAGACATACCGCCATTCAGACACTCTCTCTTTCTGTCCATAAGTCTTGTTTTTGTTACACCGCGTGAAATTAAAACATATTTCATCTCAGTCAATTCAAGGGTGAACCTCAAATTGTGATCACTGCCAGTCTCATTATATCAGATATTTGACTGTGACGGGATGATAAATATTAAAACCATCATCACTCTGTTAGTTATCCAATTAGATAACGATCCTCATGAGGGCAATGTCAGGCTCTGAAGGTGTTATCGGTGCACGCCCCAGATTGCGACAGTGGTGTACCAGTCTGGCCATATATATATATATATATATATATATATATATATATATATATATATATATATATATATATATATATATATATATATATATGTACCCTCCAATAGCCGAGGCTGCTAGGTCTGTGGATGCGCCACCAGTCGTTGGGCTTACTGTCACTGCGGCCCCCTATAGTGCCCTCCAGTAGCCGAGGCTGCTAAGGTGCATGGATCGCCCACCAGTCGTTGGGCTTACCATCACTGCGGCCCCCTATAGTGCACAGGCACTCGCGTGGTGCACCTGAGCTATGATGCTGAATCGTGCTACTTTTCATATAATCGTTTTATTTATTTTTTTTGGGTCTTTGCGCTACAAACAAAAAATTGCTTTATAGCTTCAAGTGTCCACAACTGTGTTTGCTATTTTGTTCTAACATTTTATTTTTGGGTCCATAATTTTTCTTTGGTCCAAAAGTTTTCTGGCAACCACTGCGCACGAGAGAGGCAAAAAAAAACAACCAACAACAATAGTTGTACGTTGACACATACAGCAGTACAATTTGATGCCCCCCCACCCCCACCCCTTTATCCCTATAGTAAGATATATTACAATATCAGCCAACACCCCTACCCACCCACCCACACTCTGATAGGCAAATGAACAACATGACTCTTACAGTGAAATAAAACCATTCCTAAGAAATCACCGACTCATTCTTATATAACATTCATTTGTTATTGTTGTTACTAGAGAGCATCAAACGTTATATTGTCTTAGTAATACAAAAAATATATATGCGTACTTTTTGACGTTAGCCATTGATTATATCTTAAGAAAAATACTTAGGCGTGACCAGATTGGATTGCGACAACGGGGTAGGTTTTGTTTTTGTTGTCGGACCATGGGGCAAGTCCGTAGATATAAGATTCTACACCCATGTATCCATGTCAGGAATTTGTTTATTATTTTTAAGATAGTCCGGCCTCTTGGGGGGATGCTTAAGCGAATATTCAGAAGTTTTAGATAGTAAATAATCGATGTTTTTTGGGTTCTAACGATTGATTTTTTTTTAAAGTCGATACGTAAATAGAAAATTTAAATTTAAATAATTTTTTTTTTAAATTGTTGACATCTTTAATTAATTTCTCTATTCCCTGTGGGCTTCACTCGAACTAAATTAAAGATTGTGGCTTTTGGTGTTGTAAACAATATTAAATAAAGCACAGGCTCTCAACCACTGATGGGGCGGGTACCCCCCACGGGACTGATTGGGGGAGGGGTGGAAGTGAAAGATGCTTTGCAAAAATAACATTGAAAATCGCTCTCTCTCTCTCTCTCTCTCTCCGCCCTGCCTCTCTCGCTTTCTCCCACCTCTCACAGATTTCCTAGCCCTTGATATATGTGGCTCGAATGCACATTGGACAAATGTAGGCAATAACATTGTACCCGGAATGCTTTGACTTATCATGATATTAAAGTAATTTGTGTGGTCTCACAAATAGGTAGCGAGTTGGTTTCGACATGCTTTGACTTTCTTCTCTCCATTGATGGTGTATTCAGAAAAGCCGATATTGTATTCACAATAATAAAATAGAAAATAAATAATAGACCATATTTCTAATAAAAAGTGAGTGTGGGGGGGGGGGGGGGGAGGGCGATTGGTGGGGCCTTCGGAAGTCCCCGGTTCGATCCCTTTGTGAGAATTAAGGAAGTGAAAATAGTCCCTCAAGCCAACCCAGGTAAAGCCTGACTCACAATTAAGGAAGGGAAAATAGTCCCTCAAGTCAACCCAGCTAATGCACTGACTCACAATTAAGGAAGTGAAAATAGTCCCTCAAGCCAACCGCAGCTAAAGCCTGACTCACAGTTAAGGAAGTGAAAATAGTCCTCAAGCCAACCCAGCTAGTGCCTGACTCCACAGTTGGGGCGAAGGGAAAATAGTCCCTCAAGCCAACCCTAAATAGTCTCTGACTCACAGTTAAGGAAGCATTTTAAAAAGTTGACGTTTTTTCATAACAGGAAGTAGAATAACTGAAACAAACATGTTAAGTTTTAATTTAACAAAATTAGACGTAAAAAATAAAATAAATAAGTGACTACATTGTTGGCCACAGCGGCTTAGTGGCTTGTCTGGGCAAATCTAACGATCTTTTTTTTTTTTTTGAGGGTGTAAGTAGCTGCAACTACTTCGGACATTGTTGTGTTGGAATTGATCTTTGTTTCCTCATCCATCACCAACACAGCGGGATTCTTCAGCACATGCCTACTGGCTAACATGGTAAACAATCGAACATATTTTGTACGTACATAGCCAGACACATACAGGGAGGGGGGAATTGGGAAGGGTGTGTGTGCGGATGTACTTTATATAGGCAAGTTAAAAGATCTGTCACAGTGTTATATATACATATATATATATATATATATATATATATAAATATATATATATATAAACGTGTTTGCTGCAGACTCAATACACTATGTACCTCTGTATGGAGATGGGCTGTTGTTTAGTGACTTGAGTTCTCCCCCCCCTCCCCCACCACCTCATCTCTCTCTCTGTGTGTGTGTGGTGCGTGTGTTACTCCACATAACATACGGGGCATTTAAACAACAACGTGCATTATTAGTGGATTTCAAACAATCGTCGCCCGACTACAGCGCCACCTGTGGGTAGTCGAGGAAGGCCAGGGCCTGGCACAGCCTGGGTCCCTGTGTGTCGTCTGCCATGATTTACTGGACGTAAGTAAGTGGTCTCACTTGCCTCCTATTGTTGTGACAGTCATATTGAAAAGGGGGAGGATTGACAACACAAATTCCTCCCCCTGACTTCCGGAGCGTTACTTTTTTCCTTTCTTCGGGCTACATGAGTTTCTGTTGTCTTAAATCACGTGACCATCAACCCATACACACAGCACCGCTCACTAGTGAACACGACCTTTCTTCCTCTCTCTCTTCTCTCTCTCCAATATGTTCCCTTCTCTTTCTCACTCATCAAACACTGTATCAACCCCTCCCCCCCCACTAACTAGCACTAATATAGATTATTTCAGAGCAATGGTTCTCACCATTGAGGAGGGCCAAGAAGACATTTCAAGGAAGGAAACACTCACTTCAAAATGTTTACTTACTCATTGCTGGTGCTGCCCAACGCGACACTAGCTCTCCCCAACCCCCAACAGTTCATTTAAACTAATTTAAAGGATCTCAAAACCATACAAAGCAATTCTAGAGAGACCTCCTGTATGTTTGTTTTATTTAAAACAAAAAGAAAATTTTTAAGAACCACCGCTTGGTCAGTGTTCATGGAACGTCTTCTGTGAATATTAAAAACGTAAATTGCCTATTACAGTGAAACATTGCATTCATTTCATCTTTTTTAAAATATAGGTCAGTTATGCCGTTTTTCGTCACCATCTACGGTTCTCAAAATATGCCGGCATTTTTCCTTCCATTAATGATGAGCTGCCGTCTGGGTCGACTCTTTATTCATCTCTCTCTCCCTCTCTCTCCTCTATCTGTCTCTGTTTCCAAATGAATTGCCTTCTTGTCCTATACTTAATTTCGATGCTGGGAAATAAGTGTTAAGATAAATTTGTCTGAATTCGACGGGACATAGTACTCTGTGTAAGAATTTGACTGTGTTTAATTCCATTTTCTTAATAAAACTTAGTTCTGTGGCTTTTCTAATTTGTTTGTTACACCAGATTCCTGTTACGAAACTTACGAGTCAACACATAACTTGAGTTAAAATGATTGTTGAACAACAGCTAATGATCCATCTGTTGGCTTCTCTTAACAGATCGGAAAGTTCCACCAGTTTGGGACTTAGTTTCATTTTCTGGTCTGGGGGGAATTATAAGTAACTGTAAAATAAATCTTAATTAGTCATCTGTAGTTTATACACGTATGATGCATTAAAGTGAGCTAAACAAACATGTATTTAAAAATATAGTTCATAGCAGTGTGACTTTGTTAAATTACTTGTGTTGTTACGAGACTAAGAAGTCCGTTAACATCTTTTCGCATCGCGTTGTTGTTGTTGTTGTTCTTGTTGTTGCACAAAACTGTGCCTTGACGTCACGACAGACACACAGGTGTCCCCGTTAGACCAATGTCCAGGCTTAACTTGTGCCCGTTAGACCAATGTCCAGGCTTCTAACTTGTGGGAAGGAAGTTTAACAAAAAAAAATGAAGTGAAAACTGGTCGTTGCGATTCGTTTGTAAAGTATTTAAGTTAATCTTTTCCTTTTCTCCTCTCTGTCACTTAAAATCTCTCTCTCCCTTCCTCCTCTCTCTATCTCTCTCCCAAGAACATTCCTTTGACTTCCCAATACTTAAAATGTCTGCTGTGTTTCATTTCCTATTCAGGCCGCATTTTTTTTATTTTTGTGTGTGTGTGTTACACGGACGCACACACACACACACTTGTGAGTAGCTCAATGTGGACTGGGATGTCACACATATTATTCAAATGCGTAGCGACCATTCTCTTAAAATGCATTGTTGCTATTATTGGATGTTTTGTTACATTTTTGGTAACGATGTTTCACCGCCTTTATTTTTTCAGGAAAAAGAAACTAAAATCTTTCAATGCACAAATTTAGAAAGTGAAATATTTAATTTGGTCGAACACGATGTCGTATTAATTCACTTCCATACCTCCCCGCCCACCCTAATGTATTCATAATCTTCTGTCGCTATTTTCATGAATGTGTACGACAGCACACATGATGATGTGTACGACAGCACACATGATATGTCCTCTCTCTCACATGTGACAGTGAAGCACACAAGTGTGCAAGTCGTGTGTCAGATTTACTTGCACATCGGTTCACTGTTTTCATCTTTTACATCTCTTCATATCTAGGACAACATATCTTGGACCTCATCTCTAGGTCCGCAGCCGTTCAAAAGTATAGGAATACTATCACAGCCGTTCAAAAGTATAGGAATACTATCACAGCCGTTCAAAAGTATAGGAATACTATCACAGCCTTTCAAAAGTATAGGAATACTATCACAGCCGTTCAAAAGTATGGGAATACTATCACAGCCGTTCAAAAGTATAGGAATACATCACAGCCGTTCAAAAGTATAGGAATACTATCACAGCCGTTCACAAGTATAGGAATACTATCACAGCCGTTCACAAGTATAGGAATACTATATACGAGCTTTGCGCACCAATTAATAAAGACCCCCGACAATCCACAATTACTATCTAATACATCTTGTGTTAATAATAGGACCCAGAATTGTTACGTTTGACCACCGGTCCTGAAATTAGAAGTTTTTTGCACAAGGCCTCCAAATATCTAAAATATAAGTTTTCTGCATAGCCCTCCCCCCCCCCCCCCCCACTACCAGAGAATGACCCTGATTAGAATTAGCAACATGGTTTGGATAAAAAACAAACTCCGACCACTTGAAGCTATACTACAGTGTTTCCCAAAGTGTAGTACGCTTACCCCCCCCGGGGAGGATAGGGGGGTTATGCGCTATACCGAAGAACATCAGGTTGAAATGGAAATCAGGGGAAACAATGACTAAAAACAATAGGCAATTTTTTTCGTTAGTGTGGGTGCTCAGTATTACGAAAATTTAAAATAGGGGGTACACACTAGTACACAGATGTCGATAGTTTGGGAAACACCTGCTATTCTGTATTGCTTGGGTTGATAAACTTTTCCCATGACGTGCAAGTAACAAAAGCGGCTTCAAAAGTATGAAATAAAACATCTTAAAGTTGTTGTCGTTTATTTAACGTATGTATATTGCACTCTAGACAGTAGAAAAAAACAACAAAGTATTGGATTTCCCCTTCCACGTGATACGAAACAAATAATCAAAACTATAATCTTCCTGGTTTGGTTATCCAAATATTGAACATTTTATCAAAATACAAGAAGTTGACCATTTTTTTGTTTGTGCATGTGTGTGTGTGTGCGCGCGCAATTGAGGGGGGTGGGGGCGCTTTGTGATGAAACTTTAGGTGGATGTGTTGATCTTTGAATCATTTTGACAGTCAAATTTAACGGAAATCATTTTTATTTAAATCTAGAATTATCGAAAGTAATGTATGTCATTGTGTGATTGAGTATCGTATTTGTGTAATAATATTTCAAGGCTAAGTATTAATTTCTTCTTGTAAAACACTTTAAACTGGTGTTTTGTCCAATTGCATCATTGTAATTTAAATATTACAAGTTAATACATTAATATATAGATAGTTGCTACTTTTTAAAATAATATTTGTTTAAAAATGTGTATATCTGTGTCAGCAGAAGTGAAAGTTTACATTGATAAACAAATGGTGTAAACAGATTTCATGTTCATTGAGAAACACATTGTTTATTTAATTCAAGATGTCATTCAGGTCTATTATTTCATAAGATATACTCTCTAAGGATTACCACCTAGTGAATTTCTTGATGATTCATTCGTTTAGACTGTTTTAAAAAACAACAAAATATCAAGATTTTTCGATGGATTGTCAAGAGCCAATGATATTGATCATTGATCTCAACAAAATCATTTTCAGTGCACGCATTCGTGGCAGACGATTGATACTGTAAAACATTTCGGAAACAAGTTTCATTTTTTCATCGAAGTCATCTTTTTTTTTCCCTGTTTGTATTTCGCCCATTTATATCCAGCAGGGTGTAAAAACGCACTTCCTTTAACTAAAATATTTGTGGAAGTTTTTTAGGAGCATAGGAAGTACCTTTTTACCCGGGATTAAAGAAACACTTTTTGGATCTTTTCGGTCTTTTGGACTATCCCACCATCATGCTGCTGACGACACCTATGTACACTCCGGTAAGTGCTTGCTTTCCCTAAATACGTCTTTTTAGTCTGACCTACTTAGAACCACCCCCCCCCCTTTTTTTTTTCCATTTGTCTTAGGTATCAAGAGGCTGGGAGCCTCTTTTTGAGTGAACGACCTGCTAAATATTCTAAGTATCTTGATGGGGACTGTCGAGTGGGGTCGTATCTAGAAATATCCGTCTCTGTCTTAAATGACGGAATGATGTATGATTTCTGTCTTCAGAAAAGACCAAAAATGGTGAATTTGGGCTTGTTAATAATGACTTGGTCTCACCAAACATTGCACCACCAATAGAATAGCACAAATTGGCCAAAGGTATACACGGGGGGGGGGCACTAGTGCAGCTGAGGCCCCCGGTCGCTGAAGAAAAATATTGGGCTCTTTAGAAAAAGAGAAACATATCAATGGGTTTAAAATTGGGTTATTTTTGTTCCCTTAAGGGACTTGGGCGAGCGCTCTTTGCGCCCGCCCTCTCTACGCCCCGCCCTCCCTGCGCCCGCCCTTAAATCCGCCTCTGGGTATACATTATAATACAATGTCAAATATGTCTGTGCATGTACTGCAGACCAAACCAAAGGTTATTTAGAAGAAACTTCAAGCAAGCTTAATTAATGCGTTCTTCATGTTTAATACATTTAGTAAGATCGACTTTGTTGTTGAGCTGTAACTAGAACACTCTCTGACATTTCTGAAATTATTTAATCTTCATTACAATTAGTTCGTTATTTTGATTAAATGACCCCAAGTTCACGTGTTTACATATTTTAGTGTTTATAGGTCAACTTTGTTTTGGTGGAACTGGCGAGTGTGTAGCTTAGCATTTTAAATTATCTTAAAAAATTGTTCTTAATGTAATTATTTTTGTTTTTTTTTTTTTAAATGAGAAGTGTGTGTCGTTAAACACACGCACACATATCAACGTTTTGGTGTTATAAGTGCGGACACCAAACACATTGAAGGTGTTGGCCAGTTTCTCTAACACAACACGTGTGCAATATATCAATACGTTGTTGTTTTTTTTTACTTGGCCATCAAGCCATCTGTGTTTTTACTCTCTTCGTTAGGTTAATTATAGATCCACTACCTATATCCTAGGTATTTAATCTAACATGGGGCTGTTCTCCCCTTTATACAACCCAAAAGGTTGTCATTATAGTCAAAGAATAACTCAACTTCAAAATAAACATCATTCACTAGTAAAAACCAGGGTCCCCCCCCGTAATAACTTTTGATTATTTAATAGGGGTCAGTCGGTTTAAAAGGTTGGGGGACCGCTATCATTCGATTAAATGTTTTCTCTTTGCACACGTCTCCATTGTATGCAGATGAATAGACTTAATGAGGTCAAACTTATCGCACATGTTCTTAGTTGTCACTAACCTTACAACAACTTGAATGGGCAGTGTTGTTTGTGTCCTCGCAGTTTAAACGTTAATATCTGTCCCAAAATGTCTTAGATTGCAAAAAATTAAAAATTGCACATCAAGTTAGCAGTACTGGAAGTGCATGATGCTGAGAGGTGGAATTGCAGGTGTTCAATTATATTAGCTTAACATTGTCTGTAGCTACACAAATTTGGCCATTCGATACAAAATGACATAGCCATAGGCTTCATACTGGCATTCGATGTACATTGTTTGACAACTAATTAGCTACACAAATACATTAGTTACGCATTAGCTTCTAATCGTACTTACACACGGACTACTTATTGATATTACCGACACCTTCTGTTGCATATAGTATGGACTACTCAGTTTACACATACATGTAATTGATCCAACTTACACCAACAATCCCCATCATGAAATTGATCCAACACATCAACAATACCCATCATGAAATTGATCCAACACATCAACAATCCCCATCATGAAATTGATCCTACAGATCAACAATCCCAATCATTAAATTGATACAATATATACCAACAATCCCCATCATAAAATTGATACTACACATCAACAATCCCCATCATTAAATTGGAGGTACAATTCCCCCGCCACCTCACCCCACCACACCTTCGGAAAATTAAGAGGAACATTGCTGAGGTAAAGTTCGGTGAATTATAATTGGAGGTACAATTCCCCCGCAACCTCACCCACCACCTTCGGAAAATTAAGAGGAACATTGCTGAGGTAAAGTTCCGGTGAATTATAATTGGAGGTACAATTCCCCCCGCAACCTCACCCACCACCTTCGGAAAATTAAGAGGAACATTGCTGAGGTAAAGTTCGGTGAATTATAATTGGAGGTACAATTCCCCCCGCAACCTCACCCACCACCTTCGGAAAATTAAGAGGAACATTGCTGAGGTAAAGTTCGGTGAATTATAATTGGAGGTACAATTCCCCCGCAACCTCACCCACCACCCTTCGGAAAATTAAGAGGAACATTGCTGAGGGTAAAGTTCGGTGAATTATAATTGGAGGTACAATTCCCCCCGCAACCTCACCCACCACCTTCGGAAAATTAAGAGGAACATTGGGAAATCGGTACAATAATAATGTACAATTTCCCGCAACCCGCACCGCCCACCTTGGAAAATAAAAATCTGAGGTAAAGTTCGGTGAATTATAATTGGAGGTACAATTCCCCCCCCGCAACCTCACCCACCACCTTCGGAAAATTAAGAGGAACATTGCTGAGGTAAAGTTCGGTGAATTATAATTGGAGGTACAATTCCCCCCGCAACCTCACCCACCACCTTCGGAAAATTAAGAGGAACATTGCTGAGGTAAAGTTCGGTGAATTATAATTGGAGGTACAATTCCCCCCGCAACCTCACCCACCACCTTCGGAAAATTAAGAGGAACATTGCTGAGGTAAAGTTCGGTGAATTATAATTGGAGGTACAATTCCCCCCCCCCCCCCCCAGCAACCTCACCCACCACCTTCGGAAAATTAAGAGGAACATTGCTGAGGTTAAAAGTTCAATGAATTATAATTTGAGGTACAATTCCCCCCGCCAACCTCACCCACCACCTTCGGAAAATTAAGAGGAACATTGCTGAGGTAAAGTTCGGTGAATTATAATTGGAGGTACAATTCCCCCCCGCAACCTCACCCACCACCTTCGGAAAATTAAGAGGAAAATTGCTGAGGTAAAGTTCGGTGAATTATAGTTGGAGGTACAATTCCCCCCGCAACCTCACCCACCACCTTCGGAAAATTAAGAGGAACATTGCTGAGGTAAAGTTCGGTGAATTATAATTGGAGGTACAATTCCCCCCGCAACCTCACCCACCACCTTCGGAAAATTAAGAGGAACATTGCTGGAGGTAAAGTTCGGTGAATTATAATTGGAGGTACAATTCCCCCCGCAACCTCACCCACCACAACTGGAAAATTAAGAGAAACATTGCTGAGGTAAAGTTCGGTGAATTATAATTGGAGGTACAATTCCCCCCGCAACCTCACCCACCACCTTCGGAAAATAAGAGGAACATTGCTGAGGTAAAGTTCGGTGAATTATAATTGGAGGTACAATTCCCCCCCGCAACCTCACCCCCACCACCTTCGGAAAATTAAGAGGAACATTGCTGAGGTAAAGTTCGGTGAATTATAATTGGAGGTACAATTCCCCCGCAACCTCTACCCACCACCTTCGAAAAATTAAGAGGAACATTGCTGAGGTAAAGTTCGGTGAATTATAATTGGAGGTACAATTCCCCCCCGCAACCTCACCCACCACCACCTTCGGAAAATTAAGAGGAACATTGCTGGAGGTAAAGTTCGGTGAATTATAATTGGAGGTACAATTCCCCCCGCAACCTCACTCCACCACCTTCGGAAAATTAAGAGGAACATTGCTGAGGTAAAATTAGGTGAATTATAATTGGAGGTACAATTCCCTGCTTCCGCCCCCCCACCCACCGCCTTTCCTTGAACTGTTTCAGGGTCTGGGGGGACAAAATCCCTATTTCATCTCTCCAACGGACACAATTTTGGAAACACCTGCCTCTTTTGTCCCACATCTATCAATTTTCTGTTTATTGATCAAGAGTATGTCCTTGATGACCTGTTATATTAACACGTCATTGTGACGTCATTTACTATATCTGTGGACATTTTTATTATTGTTGTCTGCATACATTGTATTATTGTCTGCAGATATTTTATTGTTGTCTGCAGATATTTTATTATTGTCTGCAGATATTTTATTATTGTCTTCAGTTATTTCATATAATATTGTCTGCATATATTTTATTATTGTCTGCAGATATTTTACTATTGTCTGCAGATATTTTATTATTTGTCTGTACCAATGTTCTATTTGTCTCAACTGGTTATTTTCATTTTTCAAAGTCTCATACCATCTTGAAACTATCGCCAACTGGGCGCCTGTCGGATGGGAGCCACCCCAATGAGCTAACACAGGCTGGGCCCTCCACCACCTACTCCATACCCGCCGACCTACATTCCACTGGCCTCTCTGTACAAACACCAGGAATATTTAAATTAGGATTGTTGGTTTAATCCAATCGTTTAGTTTGGTCTGTTGGCAGCAAATGGACTTTTTTTTTTAAAACAGTTTTTTTTTTTAAATTTGTTACATGTTTCGCCATTTTTCATTCACTCACACACACACACTAATACCTATACATTAGACTCTTGACTATCCGGCCTATTGTGACAGAATGGTTTTCCGTATACTATCAAAGCCGAATAAAAAAAAAGGAGTCTGTAAATGTTCACCTTATATCCTGCCAATACAGTCAATATTTCTATTACCGAAAACACTTAATGTACTGGAAGTAATTTTTTTTTTAAACTGTGTTGGGTGATCAGAATGCTTGATAACCACAAAGCCGTATAACCGAGTCGATTGAATATGCTTGGATTTCTCGGTTAATATCCCTGGTAAAGAATCTTAAGTAACATTCGTTGTAATTTTTTTTTAAAAATAACAAAGTTGATTGGATTAATTTCCCCATTATGGTTTCTGACAAGTATACCGTAATATCTAAATACCCATAATTCAACTCATCCTTTTACCCCCCCCCCCACATATAAAAAAGTTAATTCGTTCTTTTAGAAATCATACTGCGTGTTTTAGACGGAGACTGCGAGGTAATACCGGTATTTTCGGTAATACCGATATTTTCGGTAATACCGATATTTGAGGTAACACCGGTATTTGAACTTGAAAATATCAATGTAGCCAGACATAACTGTTAATCATTAAGTAACAGTGAAGTCTCCATCTGTAAATAAAGACGTGCATAAGTAATCTCGTATTGTGAGGTATTAGTTTATTATTTAGACATTATAGACACACACACACACAATACACACTGGTATAGCATGATCAGCAGCCCCAGTTTGTCATGTGAGTGTTGACGTATACTGTACATTATTATATTTGAACTGGATGGTGGGTATGAGTGCGTGTTTGTGTCTGTGTGTGTATGGATCTGTTTGTATGTGTGTCTGTATATTTATGTATGTGTGTGTCTGTATTATGTGTGTGTGTGTGGCTGTGACAGTCTGGTCGAATTGTAATACCATTTAATGTCGTGGTAGAGATTTGATTGCCGATGCTAATGAGGTCTGGTGCATGTCCCAGGACATGTTGACATAACGTTCCCCCTTCCCCCCGGGGTGCCTGACACTGGTCTGAGTGAAAACTAGGGTGACGTCAGTTGCAGAGCAGACAATTTAAATTCATATACACACCTTTACGTCATTTCCCCTTCGATCGTGTATCATGTCAAAAAATTAATTCAGTAAAAAAATAATAGTAATTTTAAAACGGATTTGACCTGTACCTCCGTAAACGCCAATTTCGGGACAGTCGTGTAAATGTTGCCCTCCATAATTGTCCATTTCAGGACAGTCGTGTAAATAGTGCCCTCCGTAAACGCCCATTTCAGGACAGTCGTGTAAATGTTGCCTTTTGTTGATGTTATTTGTAGGTCAACTGGTCGTCCCTTTTGCTACAGTAAAATACAATAAAAACTTCAACCTGTCACCAAGTCAGTTAATTGTGCTCCACCAACTGACAACTAATTCATCACACATCACATTACTCGCTCCACCAACTGACAACTAATTCATCACACATCACATTACTCGCTCCACCAACTGACAACTAATTCATCACACATCACATTACTCGCTCCACCAACTGACAACTAATTCATCACACATCACATTACTCGCTCCACCAACTGACAACTAATTCATCACACATCACATTACTCGCTCCACCAACTGACAACTAATTCATCACACATCACATTACTCGCTCCACCAACTGACAACTAATTCATCACACATCACATTACTCGCTCCACCAACTGACAACTAATTCATCACACATCACATTACTCGCTCCACCAACTGACAACTAATTCATCACACATCACATTACTCGCTCCACCAACTGACAACTAATTCATCACATCACATTACTCGCTCCACCAACTGACAACTAATTCATCACACATCACATTACTCGCTCCACCCAACTGACAACTAATTCATCACACATCACATTACTCCCATCCCCTCCCCTCTTTCATTTACAGATTTGCAGAACATTTTTTTTAAACAACAGATGATATTTTGTTTCATTGCATGATTAGTGATAGCTCAATCCCCAACAAGAGGTTATATCTGATATAATTGTTCAATTACCAGTGATAACTTAATCCCCAACAAGAGATTATATCTGGTAGAATTGTTCAATTACCAGTGATATCTGGTAGAATTGTTCCATTACTAGTGATAACTTAATCCAACAAGAAATTATATCTGAAAGAATTGTTCAATTACCAGTGATATCTGGTAGAATTGTTCCATTACCAGCGATAACTTAATCCCCAAGACGATATTATATCTGGGGAATTGTTCCATTACCAGTGATAACTTAATCCCCAACACGATATTATATCTGGGAATTGTTCCATTACCAGTGATAACTTAATCCCCAACAAGAGATTATATCTGGTAGAATTGTTCCATTACCAGTGATAACTTAATCCCCAACAAGAGATTATATCTGGTAGATTTGTTCCATTACCAGTGATAACTTAATCCCCAACAAGAGATTATATCTGGTAGAATTGTTCCATTACCAGTGATAACTTAACAAGAGATTATATCTGATAGAATTGTTCAATTACCAGTGATATCTGGTAGAATTGTTCCATTACCAGCGATAACTTAATCCTCAACAAGAGATTATGTCTGGTAGAATTGTTCAATTACCAGTGATAACTTAATCCCCAACAAGAGATTATATCTGGTAGATTTGTTCCATTACCAGTGATAACTAACAAGAGATTATATCTGATAGAATTGTTCAATTACCAGTGATATCTGGTAGAATTGTTCCATTACCAGCGATAACTTAATCCCCAACAAGAGATTATGTCTGGTAGAATTGTTCCATTACCAGCGATAACTTAATCCCCAACAAGAAATTATGTCTGGTAGAATTGTTCAATTACCAGTGATAACTGGTAGAATTGTTCCATTACCAGTGATAACTTAATCCCCGACAAGATATTATATCTGGTAGAATAGTTTGCAGCTAAGTTGTTCTCAAAGTGTGGGTCATGTACACATTTTATGTTTGGTCGAGATAGAATTCAAATTTAATTATTAATCGACTGTTAATTGATGCGACATTATTACAACTTTTATTTCTGAGTATCTTCCAAATCTGAAAGTTTGTCTATCTGAAGAGGAAGTCAAAGGGGAAAAAAAGTCAAAGGGGAGAAATATGTTCTTAAAACGAAAAAACGTTTTTACATGTATTCTCTTTCTTTTTTTTCATTTTTTTTGTGTATAGGTGAGGCCTCGAGAGCAACAGCATAACTATTTTCTGGAGAGGGGCACGATAACAAACAAGGGCACGATAACAAACAAGGGCGCGATAACAAACAAGGGCGCGATAACAAACAAGGGCGCGATAACAAACAAGGGCGCGATAATAAACCCAAGGGCGCAACAACAAACTAGGGCGCGATAACAAACAAGGGCGCGGTAACAAACAAACACTCTATAAGTTTACTGGCTGGCAAAGTGAGATAGTTTGAGAACCACTGTATTAGTTGAAACATTTTGTACTCTGACAAAAAAAAGTGCAATTTATCTTGGTCAGAGCCCAGCCATCATCTTCTCTGGGATTGACAATAATTAATGGACAGTGAGAGAGATTTGTAAAGGTCAGCTGGTGACCAACTGCTTGTAAGTCTAAAAGTCTTTCCGGTCAGTCTGTGTGTGTGTTTGTGTGTGTGTGTGTGTGTGTGAGAGAGGGGGATTGTCAAGTAATTAAACAGACTTGTAGTCTTTTTTACATTCTTTTACAGTAAATTTATCTAACTATCGTCTCTCGAACATTTCATCGTTCTTCTCACAGCTTTGTACTAAATACTTTTATACTAAATACTTTATGCTGTATACTTATGCTATATACGTTATGCTATATACTTTTATAGTATTATTATTATTGCTTGCTATTTTATTGGAGGTTCATTATATTAAGACTTACTAGTAATACCACTGATTATAGTAACTACATTTTTTTGAATAAGAGTCTGTTCAAATTAAGTACAAAGTTATTGTATTTATTGTATGATATAACTGTCTTCTTCATACACAGCAGAGTCAATATGATAGGGAAAGTCAGTGGTCAACTAAAAGTCAGTGTTTTGACCTTGTACTCTGAATAGGTTCAAATAATTAATTGACTCCTCTATATAGTTAACCGAATATATCACCTCAAGACTGATTCCCGATTTCCCACAATACACTGAATCCTCTTGTCTGGGTTAATCGTGGCGTACACACTGATCAGTTGGATCGAACATATTCATAGACTTCACTGGCTGCTGACACTTCATGTTGGAACTCAAATCACAGAGTATATTCATAGACTTCACTGGCTGCTGACACTTCATGTTGCAACTCAAATCACATAGCACATTCATAGACTTCACTGGCTGCTGACACTTCATGTTGCAACTCAAATCACCAAATCACATAGCATATTCATAGACTTCACTGGCTGCTGACACTTCACCGCATGTTGCACAATAGAGTCCTGGAGTGTGTATACTGCAGTGGTCCCCAAATCTTTTTTCTTTTAGCTGCTGTCAGGCATTTAGAATTTAATGTCTTAGGCGTAAACCACGATGTGTAAAACGAAAATAACTTCAAATTTGAAAGTGTAATGTGTATAATTGTAATGTAAAATCATGTATAATAGAGATTGTATGGGTTAGATAAGGGGGGGTGCGTAAAACTAGTGATAGAACCATAAATAGGAACCGGGAATAGTCGGGAGATTTTCGGAATAACAGGATCGGAGATTCTCCCCCCCCCCCAACTATAGATTTACGATTCGAACAATTGAAACATATTATCAACCCAATTTTTCAAAGCTTCAATAAGTCTATTAATACCCCCATAGAAATCAGAAATAATAAAGCTATTGGAAGATTAAAAAAAAAAGGTTTCGGAATCGAACAAATGCTTATTATCTGCCCATCTTTCTTTTTCACGCCATCATCATCGTCTCTCCAATTAAATATTTATAGCATACATGTAAAGCTGACAACTATGGGTGGCCCAAGTACACATGTTAGTGACAAAACATGGGGGTTGGGGTAGGAGGCATACACGTATTGCTGATAACTGTGGGGTGGCCCCATACATGTAAAGCCGACAACTGTGGGTATCCCCATACACATGTAAGTGACAAACATAGGGGGAGGAGGCATAAGCACGTATTGCTGACAACTATGGGTGGCCCCATACATGTATAGCTGACAACTGTGGGTGGCCCCATACACATGTAAGTGACAAACATGGGGGGGGGGAGGAGGCATACACGTATTGCTGACAACTATGGGTGGCCCCATACATGTAAAGCTGACAACTATGGGTGGCCCCATACACGTAAAGCTGACAACTGTGGGTGCCCCCATACGCGTAAAGCTGACAACTGTGGGTGCCCCCATACGCGTAAAGCTGACAACTGTGGGTGCCCCCCATACGCGTAAAAGCTGACAACTATGGGTGGCCCAATACACGTAAAACTGACAACAATGGGGTAGCCCCATACACGTAAAGCTGACATCTATGGGGTGGCCCCATACACATAAAGCTGACAACTAGGGGTGGCCCCATACATGTAAAGCTGACAACTATGGTTGGCCAAAACATTGTTAATTAAGTTGTAATTACCTAGATTTAAAAAAATGAGCAATTAAGCCTGTTCCATTCTGGACACAGGACGTGTTAGCGCATTTTCGTATTATGTATCAGTACATATGCTATCCTTCAGTAAATATTTGTAAATTTTGGAAATGTTTATAAATTCAATTGTGTAATGCATATATTTGTAAATAAAAATTATAAAGACGTTTCTGTATATTTGAAAAAATGTATTGTCTCTAAATCTAACCAAAGTGGTTTGTGGTTACTGAAATAGGACTCATTATTGAAAACATTCGAAATTATAGTAATTTAATCGTCCGAAATCGTCAAATTTGTTGCATAGCTTGATACTTTCACTAAACTCGTGGAACACAAAACTTACTATTTCATTTGATGAGTTTCTTAATAAATCTTGGTTGAAACTATGTGCTGCAGTATTTCGCACCAAATGAATGGGTTATTGGAACGTACAAGGTGTATATATATAAGCCCCTTAGGAGCCCTGAAGCCCGGCCCTCATAGGTCCTATCCTGAAATGAACTTTTGATGATACACATTGGCATTGGCCAAGACCTACAAAATGATATATACATCATGGGTCTAGGACTTCTAGCAAGGAGATATAGCGGCTCCTCTTTTATTAATATAGCTTATATAGTAAAAAACGGTACTAAGGCCCCTTTACGGCCCTGAGAGGTCAGATCGCGAAAATGAAAAAAAAGTCAGCTTTCTTGGCAGTACAAGACCAACAAAATGATATATACATCATGGGTCTAGGACTTATGGTTGTTCAGATCTAGAGTGATGACAGACAGACAGACAGACAAAATGGGTACAATAGAGCATTTTTTTAGAAAATGCTCTAAAAACAACTTATAATTGTGACATCTACACTGATCATGTTCATTAGATATTCATGTTGTTCCTGAGGCTGCAGTGGTTTGCAGTTTCAGAACCACTGGTGTAGTAGTATGTTGTGGGTGTAGTAGTATGTTGTGGGTGTAGTAGTGTGTTGTGGTGTAGTAGTATGTGTAGTAGTGTGTTGTGGTGTAGTAGTATGTTGTGGTGTAGTAGTGTGTTGTGGGTGTAGTAGTGTGTTGTGGTGTAGTAGTGTGTTGTGGTGTAGTAGGTGGTTGTGGTGTAGTAGTGTGTTGTGGTGTAGTAGTATGTTGTGGTGTAGTAGTGTGTTGTGGGTGTAGTAGTGTGTTGTGGTGTAGTAGTGTGTTGTGGTGTAGTAGTGTGTTGTGGTGTAGTAGTGTGTTGTGGTGTAGTAGTGTGTTGTGGTGTAGTAGTGTGTTGTGGTGTGTAGTGTGTTGTGGTGTAGTAGTGTGTAGTGGTGTAGTAGTGTATAGTGGTGTAGTAGTGTGTTGTGGGTGTAGTAGTGTGTTGTGGCTTAGCAGTGTGTTGTGGTGTGGTAGTGTGTTGTAGTATGTTCTGGGTGTGGGAGT